>JANHFX010013064.1:115608-139845 GCA_027560015.1 Chloroceryle amazona | reverse complement strand
GGCTCCGGCCCCTCGGCGCGCTGACGCGCAGCCGCCGGTGGCTCCCGCCGGGCGCGGGAAGGTCGACCCAGGAGCGGGCCGAGGCAGCGCCGCCGCCGGGAGCGCGGGGGCCTCCCGCAGGGAGCAGCTGGGCGCAGCAGACGGGGAAGGGAATTCACCTGAAGCGTCTTTCCTCGGACGCGAGGGAGGGGGCGGCCGGGGGTCGCGGGTCGTCGCCCCGGTCTCTCCAGACTTGGAAGGCGGCTTCCGGGGAGGTGGCGGGCCAGGCTTCCTTGGGAGCGACCTTGGGCGGATCGCTCTCTTGGCCGCCCTCTCTTTCGTGAGTGTGATGCGTCCGTTTCACCTGCCTTCCTCTCTGACCCCTCCTGCCCTTTGCGAGACCCACTTGTGTCTCTTTTTTTTTTTTTTTTTTTTTAAAGTATTAGTTCAATATTTTGACGCTTCAGTAGTACACGCAATTTTTTCACGTTATTCTGAGGTCTTAGTACTTAACTACTCTTGCAACTTATGTACTGCTGTGATTTATTGAGTTTACTTTTAACTTAGAAGAAATTGACATATTATCAGACTTTAAAAAAAAACATCTCGTTGTTAGCTTGCGAGCAATGTGCCTGTAATCTTGCTTGCTTGCCAAACACTTTGCCAGTGTTATTTTTAAAGCATCGCACAAAGATCCCTACCAAAGACCTGTGATGGTTTAATTTATTTTTTTATGTGTTTTATAATTTAATTTGAGCCTACTCACAATGTGGGTGTATTTGGCTTGTTTTCTGTTACAAATCTGTAAATCGGGTGCTTGAAGCATACTGTTCTGTTAGTGTCTGTTCACTCATATTTATCTTAAAAAAAGTCAAACCCCAAACAAGAAACAAACACAAGAATTTTCATAAATGCCTTTTTAATATATTTTGATAATACCAGCCAATTTGATTACATACATTACTTGTAGGAACAAATATTTACATATTGTGTGCTATTCTCCAAAACCAGGAGGCCTTCTTTGTCAAATACCTGTTTTCAATTTATTGGATTAAGGTGTGGTTACTTTCTAGTTCATGAAACTACCTTCTTCTCTATTGCTCACTTAAATATATACTTCAAAGAAGATTAGAGGGTCTCCTCTGAGAGAATTCATGGATCAAGGTATCAGCTGTTTAGCAAATTGGATACAGTTTATTTTTCTTGCTGGCATGTATGATGGGAAGAGTAACAATAATTTCTACTCGTTAACAAAGACTCATGATGTTGGTTATGTATTTAAACAAATAAAGCCTCTATATGTCTGTATTTTCTCACCCTAAAGTTTCATTTTATTTTTCTGATTATAAAATTAAAGGCTTGCCCAGGAGCAAGATGTGCAACTGCCTGAGGTGTTGTAAAAAACCCCAACCACCAAACCCGCAAATACCTCTAGCTAGGTGAGAGCACTTAGCGTTGGACGTGCAGGGAGTAAAATGTGTGCAGTGCAGTTTGTATAGACTGCGTTTAATTAGGACAGCCATGTGGGGAAATGGTGTTCTCAGGAACATTAATGCTGTAGCAAGGAAGTCAGGATGAAATTTTCGTGTCTTATAATGAAGAAATGAATGACAATGTTACCATCATGTTTGGTGATCAAAATCAAATGGTGGCGGCTCCAAAAAAAGAAATCCCAATTCTATATTCTAAGGTTATTAGACGTTTTCCCATAGAATGGAAGGATTTTCAAATAATTTGTTTCCACAAATATGCATCTCACTCACTCTTGCAATAGGCTACATGCCTCCAGTTTCTGATGGTATATATTTCATGCATTATTTCAGGAAATGGTACAGTTGTTGCGGTGTAGCTGGATGTTACCAAACAGCGTTTCTATGAGCTTGCTGTTCAACCTGCCTGTTGTTCAGAATGGCGAAGAACCCTAATTTTCATGAAGTTGGTCATCTGCCTACAGGCTATGTCCCCTGTAGATCTTCAGATAGTTTTACTGGTGAGTGGGCCAAAGTATTTTCTTCAGATACGAACTTAAGGGTTTAGTTGTATGCCATTCTAACCAGGTTGTATTGAGTGCATTAATACCTATTTTATACGTGTGTTAATAAATAATCTGCAATTAGTGTATTGTTCTTTGTATGTAGCTAAACTTATTCCTACTCTTCTGTTATGTCTGTCTGAGCAGAACACAGAACATTAGCACTATAGCACTTCAGTAATGGGAACGTGCTTGCAGATGAGCAGTGTGTAACTTGCCATGGGCCTGAAGTCAAAATATTTTTGGTACTAAACTGTTATTTTGAACACTTGATTGAATGGTGTGGTTATTTACCATTAACCAGAGTTTACATCTGCCTTTCTTTTAATCCTTTCACAACAGAAGGGTTGGAGATGAGACTTAAAAGTGCTATGAAATTAATTTGCTTGATCTATCTTATTCTGTGTCTCTAAATTTGTACTGCATTGATTATGTTGTTATATTGTATACTAAATATCAGAAAATGTATATTTTTCCCTTTCTGTTACAGTTTTCACTAATAATCAACTTTGTTATTAGGTGTACGAAGGAGCTCTTTTAGCAAAGGTTCTGGCAGAAGGAATGTATTTCCTTTAGTTAAACTCCGTGTACGTTGAAATATTTACTAAAAATTCCTGTTTCCTGAGATGTTTAGCTTATTATACCAGAATTTAGGAGAATTAATATTTTATTTTTATATAAAAGGATGTGTATATCCATTAAAAAAATAAACCATATGTTTTGAAACAGTGGTGTGTTTGTACAGTAGCCTTACCATCACACCTACCATTTCTGCGAGTCTATGGTAAATAGAAATTGTCATTAATACTTTGCTGGAATTTATTTAAAATGTAGCAAAATATTTTATGAAGTAATGAATTATGAAAAATTGAAAAACTACTCAATCCCCTCCTATCAACTAAGAACCAATTCCTATTTCTAGATAAAATAGCAGTGTAAGAGAACTATATTTAAGAAAATTCCCTCTCTGTAGTTCTGACAAAATCTGTATTATTTTGCTAGGTGCAAAGTAGATAATGAAAGAATTATGTGTTTCAAGGGTATGACATTATTTGCTCAGTATTTATAATCCAGACTTATTTGGTAAAATTTTTAATTCTAGCAATAGTCAATTTACTTGCATTTATTTTTAAAGCTTCAATAGGGTTAATAGTTATTTAAACATTTTTCACTCATTTTATAGAAAAAAAAAAATTAGTAAACTATTTCTTAAATTCCTTTTTCAGTGCCTGGTGTTAAAAAAAAAAATAATTTACATGTTTCATTGAAACATCGCTGCTTTTCAGAGGGCTCTTTAGGGATAGCCCAAATGAGGTGGAGGGGAAGTGGCTGAGTACTGGTCTTTATTGCACCTCTGGGTTTGGGAATTGTTTAGTAAAGATGTCATTGTGGTTTTCCTGCTCTTATGGCATTTTCTAGGTCACAGTTTTGTATGCTGTAGCTTCTTACTAAGAAGAAATAGGGCAAGCTGGAAACTGGGGTTGTGTGTGTGTGTTGTTTTTCTAGCCATGACACACATTCTGTAATATTACTTACTGCATTATGTAATAAATACCAGGCTGCAGCTTTCACATGCTTACTGTTGAAGATGGCCACTGAGAAGTGTGTCTTCAGATGGGGTCTTAGAAATGATTTGTAGGTCTTCTGACTTAACAGATGCCTTTTAAGATTGTTGTCATTTTAATACTGCCTCAAACTCACTGAGAAGACTGTTTTGTTCAGGTCATTTCTGTGGCATGAACAAAGCTGCAGCAGCTGACTCCTCAAGCAGTTAATTAGCTCTGAATACTTCCTGGAAATAAGTTATGGTGTTGGTAAGATGCTTGTAAAGAGCTTGGCCTTTTATTCTGAAGTTGGATAAGTGCTCTTTGATAGCCAGGAACAGTAAACACCAATGTTCTCTGAAAGGGGTGATGCTGTTTGATGACAGATGATGTCAGAGGGATCTTTAGGAAGGGTTTTGCCAAGCTTCTGACAGCATCTGTCTTTTTTTATCATCAATAATACTTGGTGTTGCAATTAGAAAAATACATGTTTAACTGTACAGGGAAGTAGTGAGCTAATAGCAACTTGCCACAACTAAAGCAGTATATTACTCTTCCTCAAACAAGAAATGTGCAGATCCCTTGAAGGGTTGACTGAATTCAGACCATTAATTAATCCAGCCTGGGAAGGTCTGAAGTCAAGTATTATTTAATTCTGTATTTTGCAGGTGGGACTGCTCTCACTGGGCTGCTTTACGTGAAAAATCCACAGTACAGACAAAACTTGCATTTGAAATCTTTAGTAGTAAAGAAATGTTTTTGAGAGCTTCTTCAATATACTACTGTTACCCACAGAGAGCATATAAGGTGTGTACATACTCTGATAAAGTTGCCAGTTTCCAACACTTCATGTCATTCAAGCATTTGAAAGACTGATCAGACAGAGGTTTGCTGTCATTGTTTGAGTCCTGTCTTCCCTGTGATCATCATGTTCTTGTTTGGAACTGTCAGTTTAAACTAGTATATCACACCAGCAATTTGGAGAACATTAACCATCAAAACAAATTTGTCTTGCAGCTTACGCGCAGGGATTTCTACATGTCTACATTCTTTTCTTGCTGTAGTTCAGGGTCTTGATGTTCATAAGGACTGTCATCATCAGCTTGTTAGCAAGTGTCCCCAGTTCAGACTTCGCTCTCTTCTATATGCTGATTCTTGTTTAGAGAGAGGTTTATGTACCCTTGAGAGGGAGGTGTGGTTTTAATTTTATTTCTTCCTTTAACATGAAATGGAAACAATTTTCCCTTGAACTTTTCACCCTACTGGCACATGACATCATCTACAGCTACTGGAAGCAATGTTAGTATGAATGTGATGGCATTCCCTTATCTTTACCGTTTTTACAATCTCTCAGTTTTATGCAGACGGTATCTGCTCTTGTATTTTAGATGTGAGAGTGGATGAAGGTAAAAAAAGAAGTAGAATGTAGACAAAATGGAATTAAAAATAAATTTTAAAAGCAGAATATGCTAGTACTTCTACATGTATGAAATATCATAAATGAACTTCCCTGATCAATTAATTAGAACTAGAAGAAGAGTGACAGTACAGATTTGCTTGATCATGTGCATCAAACTCGAATGTAGTTGGGTTGTCTATTGTGAATGAACAACAGCAATTATAGACTCGCAAGGTGCAGGAGTCTTGAAGGAGTATAAAGGCTTGAGATATGCAGCTGAGTAACAAATACATCCTTTTGTTTGTTCATTTATTGTAATAAAAGGGTTTATATTTTGAGGGCATTTCAACTTCTCTATTGTCTATAAACTCTCATAATTATGTTGTGATAAATATATCTACTATAAATAGATGCTGCTGGACTAATGCGAGTTAATTTAATCTTGCTTCTTACAAAGTAAATGTTACTGGAAGTGCACATTGCATAAATCTGTTCAGTGCAGAATCGTCTTAGCTGATTTTCAGTTAACTAGTATCTTGGCCAGTATTGCTGTTTTCAGGCTGTAATGGCTACATGGGCACACAGATCCTAATTCAAGTAGCAGAGACAGCATGAGGAAAGCTGGGGTTCTGTTCTTATTTGTGCTGTGATCTGTACTATCAGTTTCATATGCTGTATTTTTCTCAAATCTTCTTTCCTATTTCTATCCCTTTCTAGTTTAGTTTAAAACTCTTTGGAACCATGTTTTTGCAGTGTCTTGATTTTGGGTTAAGCATTTCCACCTGCTGCAGTAGTGCAATTAATACTTAACCCCATGTGCATGTCTTTTATTTGTAAGGGTAGATAAGCAATGACAGGAGACAGATTTGCGTTTTCTCACAATACTTCAAAAATGTAGCTTAAAAGGCATTTGTGTCATGCATTTTGCTTAAAAGATTAATGGGTTGGCTTTGTGCAGCAGGGTATGGTCTCAGGATTTTCCTGCTTCTTGTGGTACACCATTTTTCAGAGCTAAGGGATGTGGTTCAGTGGTGACCTGATCGTGATGGGTTAACGGTTGGACTTGATCTTGTTCTCTTCCAACCAGAATGATTCTGTGCATGTGGCTGTTTTGAAAAGTGGCTAGTCACTGGAGCACAGAAGGTGTCTCTGAAAATATGAATGGTTATTATCTGAAACAGCCAGCATGGTTTTTTTTTAGAAATAAACAGAAGTATAACAATAGAAGCTGATTTAAGACCTATTTGGTTTTGTTGCTGAAATAAACCAAAACCAACAAAACTAAAAGCTCTCGTAAATTAAGAAGCAAATAGTTTCATAGAAGATATGACTGATATGTTTATATTGTACATTAGTGGACACTCTTCTGCATTTATTACTGAGAGGTATTGGGCGTTTATTTTCTTATATGTATATGAGGGAATCAGAAGGCGTCAAGAAAACTGAGGGGGAAGAGTAAGAAAATTGAATTGTGGACTGTAAAGCTTTGCTCATTGACAGACTGTTATTTATTAAAAATTATCCCGATTGGTTATTTTCTCCCAGTTCTGGAAAGTTGACTGGAATTCTGCAAAAACACTGATGTTTTTACTTATAATTGATTTTAGTAGAGACTAGGAAGTTAAGACTGTGCTTAATTGGTCAAATTATATTTTTCTTTATAATTTATGTGCATTTTAATTCAGATAAATTTCCTTTCTAATGATAATTTAAAAATAGTTTAACTTTTACTTTCTTTTTTTGGAAGCTTTTTATTTTAAGTAAATGGATTGACACAACAGCAAGGCAACGGAATTGTCTGAAATATTTTCTCTTTGCTAGAATTTTTGATGCAGGTCCTGTTGTAAATGAACTTTAATAGAAAACCTCTTGGCTTCATTTTTCATGTAGTACATGGTAACTTACACTAGTCACTTTTTCTGTAATTGCAGCTTGGTCTTTGCCATTTAAAAATATTTTTACCCTTTATAATACTGGTTGTTTGCTTTTTCCCTTTAGGCTACCAATGTCACCATCCCTCCAAGATGAGTAACAGCCATCCGCTTCGTCCTTACACGGCTGTGGGTGAGATTGACCACGTTCACATTCTGTCGGAGCATACTGGTGCTCTAATGAATGGGGAAGAATACAGTGATGTTACATTTATTGTAGAAAAAAAACGTTTTCCGGCTCACAGAGTGATCCTCGCTGCTAGGTGCCATTACTTCAGGTGAAGTATAGCTTTTTGTCAGGCTTACAGGAAATTTTCATGCAGATGAGATAAACAGTGTTTCTCTATGAGCTTCTCAGGGTGTAATCATCTGTCCATTGACTGTGACCTTTTCTGTGTTAATGCTTCTCAGCACATCAAATCATTGTGTCCAAATATAAAAAAATAAATACCATGTCATGATGTTATTCTTTTGACCTTCATTAAATTGGATTTTGAAGGTAGTTTCACAAATTCAAGAGAGAGATTACTTCAGAACAGAAATGTTATGCTGTAAAATTGTTTTGCTTGTAAAATTGTTTTGATTTCTCAGAGTATGGATTTTTTTGCTTCTATGGAATATTTTTAGTTAGGAAGTTTAATTTTGGCGTGTTGGAATTGATTATTTAAACAGACCTGGATGATACAGGTTAGAATTTATATTTTAAAACTAGGAACAATACTAATCCAGCTTTTTTAAGACCTGGGCATCTTTCATTCCAAATGTAATTAACAGAACTTCCTGATCATCATCTTCCAATTAATTTTGTTAGAGGTATAAGGTAATAACTAAAGTGTAAATGAAATTTGTGTTCACACTGCCCATCATATTTTTAAAAATAATTGTGAATACTGTGATTTTTCTCAAGATTCAGGATTTCACCAGAGTTGCCATGTGCTGTGTTTAGAGGAAGGAATAGAGAGGATTAAGAATCCCAAGATTTGCTGATCTCCACTGCTATTACAGTGGCAAACTATTTCACTTGCTTTCTGAAAATCATTCCTTTTTTTTTTTTTTTTCTTTCTCACTGGTAGCACTATATTTAAAAAAAAAATAAGGTGTTTTTCAAAGCAGAGATGGAGCAATTGTGTAGGATAAAAACATGATGCATTAGAATATTATTCTTGGGCAGCTGCTTTCAGATGAGAGCTGTACTTCAAATGCCAAGCATTATGTTTTTTCTTTTGTAGATTCTTAGACCATATGCCCTTTGCATCCTCCTTGCTGTAGTTAGTCATTTATTCCTTTCTCTTTCTAGTTTATGCCTGTTTTTTATCAGGATATGAATTTCTCAAATTTTATCTTCCTTATAGAGCATTATTGTATGGTGGAATGAGAGAATCTCAGCCTGAAGCAGAAATTCCTCTTCAGGACACCACTGCAGAAGCATTTACCATGCTGTTGAAATATATTTACACTGGTCGTGCTACACTACGAGATGAGAAGGAGGAGGTTCTCCTGGACTTCCTAAGCCTAGCACATAAATACGGGTTCCCAGAACTGGAGGATTCCACGTCTGAGTATCTTTGCACAATACTTAATATTCAGAATGTCTGTATGACTTTTGATGTTGCCAGTCTTTATTCCCTTCCCAAATTAACTTGTATGTGCTGTATGTTCATGGATAGAAATGCCCAAGAAGTGCTCTCCAGTGAAGGCTTCCTGTCACTTTCTAAGGTATATCTTTTGTTTGTACTTTTTTCCCCCTCAGGAATGGTAATTTCAATTTGTATACAATTTCATGATAAAATATTAATGGGGACATTAAATACAAGTTTATATGTTATTTAACAAGTATAATTTTGTACTAATGAAACTGACAGTTGCAAATGTTCAATCCAAGCTGAACTGAAAATCCTGGTGATCTGTTGTGAATATGCTAGGTATTTAACTTTGACAAGTCAGTATAGCTAAATGTAGGAAATCTGGAGTATTCTGAAAGGTGGGAGCGGGCAATTTAATCTTCTCTTTTTTCATTTGTTCTTGAAGTAATATAATTAGGCTTTTCAGTGCTGCCCAGGGGATATAAAGTAAAGGTTTTAATATAGCAGAAGACACTCTATTCTATTAATTTCTTTATATAGGCTGCCTCAGTGAAGGCTGATTTTCTACTGTGTAAGCTAAAGCATTCTGTAGGTTGCTGTGATTTATATATTTTCATCATGTTTGAAAATTGCATAATATGGTAGTGTTGCAGGGTGTTTTTTTTTTTTTGTGTGTTGGTTTTGTTGTTGCTCTTAGATGAATAAATATTTGTGCCTAAGTTAAGCTGTTCTATGGCTTTGCAGTCTTGCACTTACTCTGGAGTGGCCTTTGAGCTGGGCATAATAGTGATAGAGTGCTTTCAAGTGGTGTTCACATGAAGCAGCAGAGCATCTTGAATGAATGATGGCTTAGTTTGTGTTGTTTGGGTTTGTTTAAGTGTTTTAGTGGAAAAGCTGTGATGGGTCTATTCCTTGAAATAAATAACACTCTGCTCAGCTAGCTTACTAGTTGTGTAGGAAAATACTTTTTTTCTCTCTACTGTACCATGTCATGCACAGATTGCTAAGTGACTTCAGAGAGCATATTATCAATAAAGATGTTAACAAATGTCATTCATCAGTAAGTGCATAGCTTACAACATCTTTGGCATAGGCAGTCCTGGAGAGATTTATCCTTTTCTTAGGCAAACATGTAATTGTTCTGCTAGCTAAGTGAAAATTAAAAAGCTGTTGAATTCTTTTTATTCTCATTCTCCAGTCAGTGGATTTTCTGTGTTAGAGGCACTGAAATTTTTACCTGCTGGTTCTACGCTCTTACCAAAAGAGAGAAAGAGGGGAGTGGGGAGGAATCCCCTCTTTATTTTTCTCATCAGTATTCTTATACTAGCCTAAGGTATATTCCTTAAAGAAATGCTTTGAGCTATACTACCAGATCTGCAGATAACTTCTTATATTCCAAAGTAAATTTGAAGTAGTAACTGGAATAAAATTGATTAGTTCTCCCCACTTCAATTCCAACTTACCTCTCCTAGTGGGTTTGTAATATTGTTATTTCCATGATGGATTCTGTAATTCTTGCATGATTAAATAAAACATGCTACAGTTTCAGGTAGTCACTCCTTTAGAGAATATTTGTAATAACTACAAGTTAAAATACCCATTAATTTTTACTTTATTTTAATTTCCTGTAGGAAAAAAAATCTGGTTATTTGGCTTTTTGTTTGTTTGTTCTTCTCCAGGCTGCTCTTCTAAGTATTGTATTGAGGGACTCATTTGCAGCTCCTGAGAAGGACATTTTCCAAGCTTTGATGAATTGGTGTAAACATAACCCCAAGGAAAACCATGCTGAAATCATGCAAGCAGTACGTTTGCCACTAATGAGTCTAACAGAGCTACTAAATGTTGTAAGACCTTCTGGATTATTGTCACCTGATGCCATCCTAGATGCCATTAAGATTCGTTCAGAGAGTCGGGACATGGACCTCAACTACAGGGGCATGTTAAGTAAGCATCAGGTTTTTTATTTGGTTGTTTCATCTAGTGAACGTAGTTTTCTGGAGGATATAGTTAATCTGTGCTTTGAGTTCCTATCTATTCTTTTATGTTTTAAAAGGCTTACATAATGAAATACTTTATGTACTGTTGTTTCAGTTTCTGTTTCTCAAATAGTATTAGTCAATGTATTTTCTTCCTTCGTATCTCCGATATTTCTCAAACATGAATGTTGTAATAATTGCATTCTCCTAGAGGAAGTGTTATTTTAATAGAAAACCTTTTTCAAATATGTTAAAAATGCACTAACCGTGGGATACAGTTTTATCTTGATTGCCTTGTTTACTACTTCATGAAGATTTTAATCTTTTCTGCACTACTTTTGATTTTTCTCTTACTCTTTACATACTTGTCCAAATAATATAAACAAGTCTTTCAAATTTGCATTAATTGAAGCCTAAAAAGTGAGAAGACTTTTGTTTGACCTTTGTCTGTGCTCTCTGTTAATTCAACAAGAATATGTAACACTGATCTTTAGAAAGATACTGCTAGTTTGCTGTCTTGTCTGATTTAGAGTTATTTGCCCCACAGCAAAGATTGAAGTTGAAAGTTCTTTTAGAGCCTGCACTGTAGTCTGTCAGTCATACATGATGAACTCTGAAAATAACTGCTTTCTCAGAGGTGCATCTCCCATTTGTTCTCACTTAGAAGTTACAGATATTCATATTTAAAGTTTAATATTAGGATATTGTAAAAGATCTGTTATGCAAGGCTTTCTGTAGACAATGCAGTAGATAAATTTGAACAGTTTAAATGGTGTTTTCTGACTTTTTTCCCTGCATATTTATGTCTCGGCAATAATACACTTCTAATCTCAAAATTTCTAGCTTTGTCAAAATCACAGCTTTTTAGAGAATTTAATTACTCTGTTGTTTTAGTATTAGTTCAGGCTCTTGGGACTTTTTCTGTTTGTGGAAACATCGATGACCACTTGCAATAGTACTGCTACTAAAAATAAACAAGAATATGGTTCAAATTTTACCACTTCAAATTCTGTTCTTCAGATGTGGAATTTAACATCCTGTTAAAACTCAGTCATCTGTTGCCAGCCTGCCTGAAGAGTTCAGGGGCAGCTTTTTTCATTTAGCTTTCAGATCATATTTTCTCGGTTCTCTGTTCAAACAAGACTGTTAAAAGTGTCTTTTTAACATAGGGTGATTCATCAACATATGATTTTGTAGTTGGAGTTAGGGATCGTTATCCTCAGTCATGTTGATGGAAATTCTGGGCCTAGGGTGTAACAGGTTTATTACTGTGAAATGGTATCATAAAAAACTTGCTTTACCGTTTTGGTTCAAAGCCCAGGTAGCCAAAAATTTCCTTTTCACTCAGGTTCATTGAGCACTGCAGAGTACTGGAAGCTTGTGTAGCTATCAAAACAGCTTGTATGCCTATACCACTGTATATGCCACTGCAAATT
This sequence comes from Chloroceryle amazona, assembly GCA_027560015.1. NCBI lineage: Eukaryota > Metazoa > Chordata > Aves > Coraciiformes > Cerylidae > Chloroceryle > Chloroceryle amazona. The sequence continues at coordinate 127,965 of JANHFX010013064.1, read as the reverse complement.
CATGATGCATCCACATCTTGAACATTTTAGTTTCCTTCCACTTAAAAGCCCCAGCTGAAATTAGAACAAAAAAAAAAAAGGGCAAAAAACTGTCAGGGGTATGGTGAGAGGTTGATCACAAGGAGAGACTAAATAGACTAAAATTTTAAAACCAGGAGGAAAGTGATGACTGAATGAGGAAGGTGCAATAGCATTCTCTAAAATCCTGAAAAGGACTGAGAATGTAGATACTACATACAACTGAATTATCACTACTTAATCTTTGTTCTGACCTAATACAGTTGATGTTCATAATATCTAATTTGCATTATAAGCGTGTAAAAAATTATTTTTCTTCTTAGTACCAGGGGAAAATATTGCAACAATGAAGTATGGAGCCCAGGTTGTAAAAGGAGAGCTGAAGTCTGCTTTGTTAGATGGTGATACTCAGAACTATGACTTAGATCATGGCTTCTCTCGGCACCCTATCGATGATGACTGCCGTTCTGGAATTGAAATTAAACTAGGCCAGCCATCCATAATCAACCACATCCGAATACTCCTGTGGGACAGAGATAGTCGGTAGGATAATATAACCATGTGAAATATTCATTATATGTTTTGTTAAAACAGCATGATACTGTGGTGGAGATGACAGTGACAAGGGTTATTTGAAAACATAATTTTTCAATGTATTTTCTCTGTCTTCGTTAGATAGTTTATACTATTAATGCAAGTTTATGTCATTTACATTGTTTTAATTGCTTTGCATTTGCCACTTGTCGACTGCTTTTATTTTAGCTTGAAAAGCAGTACTCTAGTTCTTTCGCAGAAATGGTAATTTTTATATATTTACATTCCAAATGCTGCAGAAATGTTCATTGCAATTTCTTCAATATAACCAAATTGTTACAAAAGAACACACTCTTACAATAATTCAGAGATAGTAAAATTGTATCTAGTATGTGAGTTACCAGCTAACTACAGCAGTTACTAGAAGCCAGTTCACGGCTTCTGTGATGGAATGCTTTAGCCAATTTATGCTCAGCTGCTTTAGATTATTATGGAATGCATGAAAGATCAAATTATGCATATTTGAACAATTGACTGCTTAAATAAGAAAATTGCAAGGTTCTTTTAACCTAACAAATTGAATATATTAATTTTATAACTTGCCATGACAAAGATTTTTATAATTTAGTAGACAGATCATGCAGGCATTCATAAGCAAGTTTCTGTTAAAAAAAATAAAATAAAACTACTTATACTTTTAACAGTTTATTATCTTTCTAATGATTACTTTTATATTACCTCCAGACAGTTTAGAATTGCAAAACAGTTGATTTTTTTCTTAACTAACTGGGTTATTTTAGAACAGGGCATGCTAACGTTTTATTGATTTTTATTTGCCATTTTTTAAAATATGAATTTACAGTTATTAATCATTCATAACAAAGTGTGTGCATTTTTAGCTATCTAATGGTTTCAAGTAAGATCTCCTGATTCAGTTCATCTAAAATTTATGCTTCTCAACTATTCCTTGTGGAAGTATTGAAAAGTTAAACTTTGAAGGTACAAAGAACTGCTTCATACAGTATTATACTACTTGTTCCACAAAATCAATCAAATTTATAAACCAGTTATCAACCGGTTTTATAAAACTTGGAAAAGTATTAGAGGTATATTAATAGTGAGGAGTTTTCTATGAAGTTTTAGAGAGGTAAACTGACTCTCATCTGCAAGACATAAATTGACAGCTGCTGAAACCCTTTCTCCTTGAGATAACTGCTGCTTGCTATCCTTTACCCTCCCTCTGAAATCTGTAGACTAAACCACTGCTTTTCACAGACTATCAGACAAGCTGGACCTCTGGGTTTTTGTTTTCATAAAATACTGACGGCACAGCGGTATAGGATCTAGTTTCTGTGTCATCCTGATTTTTTTTTTTTTTTTTCCTTGTGGAAAGTTTGCTGTTGCCTTTTTTTTTTGCTTCTTATCAGGTATAGTACCTGAATTGTCAGGGGTTTTCCCACCAGTAGCTCAACTGAGATAAGTGGAAAGGGAAGCATTTTGGAGTACTTCATGCTGTTGTGGGCTTCTCAGTATGAGGTAGAGACATAATGGAGGGAATTCATCAGGACACCAAGGTGATGAGGCCTTGAACATACAATATATATAACGACATGGTGAAAGAACTCATTCTTTCAAGAGGAGAGGGCTTTGAGGGAGGATCTTACTGTTGTCTTTGCCTGTTTAATGGAAGAATATAAAGAATACAGGGCCAGACTCCTCTCAGAGCTGTGTGCAAGAGTGTAAAGAGCAGTGGACACACAAAAAAAAAAGATAAATTCATATTAAATATTAGAAAAAGAATTCACAACGTGGTAATTGAATGGGGATGAGTTTGTCCACAGAGGCTATGTGTATCAGCCCTTGGAAGTATGTGGGACTTTACCAGCGAAGACCGCAAGGAACTTACTGTAAGATTGTCCTCTTTTTCCAGAGATCCTTTTCAACCTATTTACTCTCTTAATAGCAGAAATGTTTTAGCAACTTTACAAGCTATGGTGGCCTCGTATTGAACATCTTTCTAACTACTCATTCATTTATTAGTGTCTCTGTGAAGCTCTGGTGTATAAGATATCACTATGTCATAGAATCATTAAGTTTGGAAAAGACCTCTAAGATCATCAAGTCCAACCACCTACCCAACATTATCCTGATCACTAAACTATGTCCTGAGGTGCCATGTCTACATGTTTTTTGAACCTCTCCGGGGACAGTGACTTCACCACCTCCCTGGGCCACCTGTTCCAATGCCTCACCACTCTTCCAATATAGAAATTTTTCCTAATATCCATTCTAAACATCCCCTGGTGCAATTTAAGCCCATTTCATAGATATGCCCATACATATATATGGATAATTTATATTCTTAACAGAACCAAATACAAACTGAGTGTGTTTTGCATCTCTAGTTTAGAGGTGTTAGTAACAGATGAGTCTTAGATATAGAAGTGCTAAGGAGACTAGCTCTCAAAATCACGTCTGCAAAAAAAGATGCTATCCTTAAAGAAAATAAAAGGCATGGTGTTGTGTATGATAATGGAACTGTATTTTTGAGATAATTTTACTTTGCTTGGTACCTTCAGAAACAAAAGGATACCATGTTCTATGTTGGCTACAAATTTACATTGGTCTAAATGTGAGAATCCCTAAATGCTCACCATACAGAGGACAGTCTGTCAGTAACTTTCATATCCAAACTGCTCAAACTCTAAACTGCTGAAGTCTAGTTCGTTCAAATGTACATAGGCTGGTAAGAATAATGTTGCTAAAACACAGTGTATTTATACATATTGTCAATATAACACATCTGGATGATGTGAATGTGGAAGCTGATTATGCAATAGACATCTTAAAGACTCTGCATTACCTTCCTGAGTGCATAAATTGGTATTAACAGTGTTACTTAACAGTTTAAGAATTTTTAAACTATACCACTGTAGACATCTACCTCGCCAAGTCCTCTGGGGAAAAAAAAAAAAGGGACTGTTAATAAAGACAGTAATGTCCAACCCAAACCATTTCTTAAAACTCTGGAAGAGCAGCTCTTCTTGCAGAAATCAGCGTGAGAGGAGAGTAAGTGCTATCATGGTGCTGTTGCAATTCGAGTGAATATTGCACACTATTACATTAGAAGAAAGAAAATATTCTGAAAGATATATTTCATGTTTGCTGATCCACAGGTAGAGTTTCTGCTTCATTCTAGTGTCACTGTTGTATGTATAATATGGAAATAGCTGTGGCTTTTAAGTTTTAGTTTTAAGTCCCCGAACAGCAAACTATAAGCTAAACATAACTGATAAGCAAGAGGAGGACAGAGATTCTGTTGGTGAGGTTTTTTTATTTTTGATGAGATAATTTTGGGGTGAATAGTTGATTAGCTTAATGATGTATCATAAACAAAGGGTTAGAAGTGAAGAACATCAGTGAGAAAATGATCATAAAGTATATTTTTCTTTCAAGTGAAGTGTTTGAATTTGCATTTTTCATCTAATTTTTGTTTGTTTGGTTTGTTTTTTTATTGACATGGCAATAAAAATAATCATTGTATCACTGGTGTTTTAGACTTATTCCACACAGAAAGAGTAAAATGATTTTTTTTTATGATGGAGTTCAAAGTCTCCATTGTGTTTTTTGTCATCTAATTATTGCAGATTGTCAGTGTTAGGATGTTTTAGGTCATTCTGAAAACATGTCTTAAATATAACTGAATGCGAATTTATTTTCAAAGCCAGTTCAAAAATAGAGATCTCTGAGATAATTTAGGTAGAGTTCTGTGGGTAGGAACAAATAGTCTTCTTTTCTGCACAACTGAAAATTGAGAAGAAGGTGGAAAATTCAGTACCTAAAATGTGGCTGCTTGTATTCTCACCAGTGTTCTTTGTCAATCCACAGGTCTTATTCCTACTACATTGAGGTGTCCATGGATGAATTAGACTGGATTCGAGTTATCGATCACTCTAAATACCTCTGTCGGTCCTGGCAGAACCTGTATTTTCCTGCCCGTGTCTGCAGGTTAGTTCATCAATGTAATGTTGCATGGCTATCATTAAATAATGTAGACACCAGAGTAAGTTACTGGATTTTGCTACTACATTATGTATTTCTCATAACTTATGATATACAGAACTTTCATCGGCTATCTTAAAAGAAAAAACAAACAAATAAATTGTCTGTCGTGTTGGATGCTTTTTCAACATAAATAGGTGATAAATCGCTAGCATCCTGTTTTGAAAACTCTGGTGCTTCCACCTCTACCTATGTATCTCTCTCCTTGACTGACAAAATGTTTAAAATGTGTTTATATACTTGCTATAGAACCTGGAAATGTATTTTTAGATATGTTATTTATTTATGCTGTGTTTTGAGAGCATCATTGTTCTGTTTTGGTGAAGGCTCTTTGTAGCCTTGCATGGAAAGTGCAGAAAGGAAAGAGTGGAGAATGTTATTCGAGAGTTTTAGATGGTACCCGACTCCATTTTTGGCACTAAAGGGTTTCTTGTACTTTCTATTGCTCCAAAGATCTCTTAATCCTTTAAGTGATTTGCTCTTTATTGGAGGAACAGACTATCAGGACAGAGTTAATTTCATGTGGTGTTTTTGTATGCATAGCTATATATTTGCTACTTAAATGCATGCACAAGAACTCCTGGAAACCTCCCCTTGTAGTTTTATTTTAATATATATTTGATTTATACAGTTGTCCAGGTAACTACAGCATGGATTTTCTTATCGCATAGTCCTCATGCCTCTAATTTTTTCTGTTCTGCTTCATGATCCCCAGTAAACCTGTTATTTTCTGTAACTCTCTGTTCCTCGTTATCATATCCACAGAGTGGTAGGGAATTCCCTGGAGGTGTTGCTACTCTGAAGAGCGAGTGAAAGAGCTAAAGAGAAAGCCATGTAGCAGCATAAGTTTATGAGTACTTATTGTAACTATTGTTCTATAAAAAGGAGCAATAACCTTAAGGCAGTATGAGTTCTCAGTTGTGAATCAACGTGATAACTCAGGGTAGTTTAGATAAGGCTGTTCTGTAATTTCTCGTCTCATCAGTGAATTGAAGCCTACATTATAGTAAGAGTGCACTTGCCAGTCAAAAGTAAAAGTACTGTAGCTATAATTTAGTGTTCTTTTATGTGTTTTCTTTCCTGTGAATAAGAAGAAAAGGCTATTTTAAATGTAATTAGACTTAAAATTGCTAACAAATTTTTGAGCACTTCCACTTTTAGACTTTTGTATTTCTTTATATTAATATAGATAGTTAGGTCTAATGTGAATGTTGGCTCTGCTTTGATCAGGGTTTCAGACCAGATGACCTCCAAAAGAGAGCCTTGGGGGAGGCTATGTACATACACATATTACTACCTGAGTCTTATTTATGTGGCTTTTAATTGATATTCTGTTTAGGAAGTAAACAAGTAGTACTAATTTTTTCTCAGAGATAATCTTCAGCATGTGAGCATGGATTGAAAAAATGAGCTAATGTGAGATTGTCAGAATGTATTGTTCTAATAAGGAGTACTATGTTTTTGCAGATAAGTTATGGGTGCTTATCAAAGGACGGATATGTTTTAAGCGTTTAATACACTCTATCTAGAAAGAAATTGTTATCAGATTATCAATGAATAATGAAAACAACCACATTTATTTCAATTGAAGACATAAAAGGCCTACTACATTTTTAAAGGAAGACTATAATGTAACTCAGAAAATCACTCATTTCAACAATTTACATCCAAAACTAGTTAGGCTTTCGTACTGTGCTCAACGCTGCTTTCTGTTGTATGCTCTTAAGTCGGTGTGACAAGGCCCAGTGCCAAAATTTTCCTGTTTGTGGGCAACCAGTACGAAGTGGTGCACTGGAGACATCACGCTTTGTTGTGTCTTGCTATTGGTTTTAAGATGTAATCCCTTTCTGTTTCAGTAATGCAGATAATAATCTCTTTGCCAGCAACTACTACTTAGGGAACAATGCAACAATATTTTTAAAGGTTTGCGTGCATTTTCAGCAGAAGGTGATGGGACTAAATATCTTTCACAGTGCTGTTTCTTATCAGTATAGGTCTGAGATAGGTGGGGATTTGTTTTTCTGGTTTGTTTGTGTTTTTTTTTTTTTTAAGTTTATTTTAGCTCAAAGTGCATTATGGCATCACTGTGTAGAATGACATTTTGAGGAGCAGCAAAGAATTGGAGACTGGGGTTATTGACTGTTCTTTATTTACACCTTTTCAAAGCAAGGGAGTAGAACATGCCAGATTCTGTACATGTTGTTGAAGGACAGCCCGTTTGTGTCTGATACACTAGAGCAATTGTTCAAACATAGATTATAAAGAAAGTATGACCCCTGTAATGTTAGGCAAGGTTAGTTGCCTTTTGTTTCTTTTTACATAAGAACTAGTAATGCAAGGTGAGAGCTGTAAAGGGCTGAGCTAACATGTTCGCCTCAGTTCTAAGAAGCTGTTTAAACATTTCCACGAGCATAAAAATTGATGGAATGTATCTTCTCTTTGCGTGTATGCAGATTGGTTTGTTTGTTTGTTTTTTGAAAACCTTTCACTTTTAAGTAAATCTATCCATTTTCAAATCCACAATCAATGTCTCCTTCACACTGACTGGATGAAAAAAAAAAAAAAAAAGATGGGACCTTCTGGCAGTTCTTAAAATAAGTAATTTATACCACAACAAATTAAGACCAGTTTGATTTCCTTAACAAGTCATTTAGTGTATTATGTGTGTCATAGTCTCTATCATGATGTACAGCATTGTGGAATATTCACAAGTGTTAGAGTTTGGGCCATTACTGTGCTTCCCATGAAAAGTAATTTGCACTTGTCAAGACTTCTACCAAGCCATCCAAACTGGTTAGGCAGAACTGAGTAAATTAACTAATAAGTGAGACTTCACCTGGAGTATTGCATACAGTTGTGTGCTCCCCAGTTCACAAAAGACAGGGATCTGCTCAAGAGAGTCCAACAGAGGGCTATGAGGATGATTAAGGGGCTGGAACACATGCCTTATGAGGAAAGGTTGAGAGACATGGGGCTCTGTAGTCTGGAGAGGAGAAGACTGAGAGGGGATCTAATTAATGTCTATAAATACGTAAGGGATGGGCATCAGGAAGGCAGGGATTCAAGCTAGAGTACAGGAAGTTCCACCTCAACATGAGGAAGAAATTCTTACCTGTAAGAGTTATGGAGCATTGGAATAGACTCCTCAGAGAGGCTGTGCAGTCGTCTTCTCTGGAGACTTTCAAGACCTGTCTGGATGCATTTCTGTGTGATGTGCTCCAGTTTTGCCCTGCTCAGGCAGGGGGGTTGGATGCAGTGGTCTTCAGAGGTCACTTCCAACCCCTAATATTCTGTGATTGTGTGATTATTTGAACTCTTTTCCTTCCTGTTAGTTGTATGCTTCAGTCTGTTTTGATAGGTTCAGAATAACTTTTACCAGCCATAATCTTTCTCTAGATGTAAAATGGAAGGGCAGTGACCAAAAACCATTAAATTCTGTAATAAAAAGGAGGTGAGCAGATTGTTTATGCTTTTTTACCTAGAGAAGATGATTTATTTGTGATCTGTAGGATGTAATCACATAGATACACAAGATAATTTCTACAAGGAAGATTATTTCTTAGGTGTCAAAGCTTAGTTTGACAGGTGAGAGGGTGTTGCTGTATTTTAAGGGTTTGGCTTTTTTAAGAGAAAATGCTAGGTCTAATACTTGGGCTTTTTACTGATATAATTGTATTTCAGACCTTTAAGTTTTGCTTTAAATGCTTTTAGAAGACTATGCAGAAAAAGCAAATAAAGTAGAATTGCAGGGTAATTTAACTTTCTTAATATGGTACTGTGGGTTTGGTTTCATTGTGTGTTTTTGTTTTGGTTTTTCTTTAGAACTTCTCGTGGTCCTAGTTTCATTATTTGCACTTGCACAGCAATTTTCATGTAGAGCTAAAGACTTTGTTTAGAGGGAAGACGCAAACCAGAAGATAGTCGTGTAAGCAGCTTCCTGTCAAAGTTAATAACCAGGGTGAGGTTCATAGTTATTCTAGCTTCCTCCCTTAATAGTTAGGCAATGTAGAAGAGAATGTTTGTGTGTTTCTTTTCCTTGTGTCATTTGATACTAATTATTGAGGTGAATATTTTTCTTTTCTATTTCTAGGTAAGCTAACTGTTTATCCTATCATTAACCTGAAACAATGAATAACTTATTCTTGATTATATTAAAAAGTTAACTTTTTTATATAGTACTTAGTCTGTAGTCCTGTCAATGTTTGACTGTATTGTGTTTCAAGAAATCAGTGATAAAAATCATAAAACTGCTGGGTTTAGGATATTTTTCCTAACCCATTTGGATATGTTTGAATATGAGTAAGCAACAATAGTTATTTTTTTTTTAAGGGTGGATTTTTCAAGTTGAAATCGCAGTTAGTGTTGTAATTGTAGGCTTTTTTTTTGTTTTAACAAAATGTGCAAACAGAGTAAGTGAATGTTAATACCTCTAAACATATTTGAACAGGCAATGCTGTTTTCTGGTTTATCCTCGCTTTTTTAATCCTTTAATTCTTGTTTTGCAGCTTCTTTTTTTTTATGTTGTCTTAGACCATAAATTTTGAAGCAGTTCATTAAAGCAATTCAAAGAAAGTAAAGAAATTTAGAGGTCTGAAAATAAGTCAAATGTAGCCACGAGGTGTCACTATAATAAAAGTTGAAAAGAGTTAATTTCTTTGTTTAAACTTCTTTAGTGAAACTGTTTTTCCTACTGTGTGTTGTGCATGTGTACTAAGCTTCGCAGGTCTACAGAATTGTTCTGGTTTGCTGGTTTTGCTGTAGACAGAGCAAGTACAGAGATGGTACATTAAGTCAGGAAGAAACTCTCAATTCATTTTCCATGTCTCATCTGATATTGGATGATACTGAGTTTTAATCGGGGGAATATTTGCCTAACCAGAATAATTCATAGATTGAAATGTAATGCTATTTTTGTCAGTGATTACCAGAACTTGGTATTACAAACTTTGAAATTTGTAAAAGATAATGAAAGGGGAAAGGAGTCAATTTTTATCTGCATTTGCTGTTATTTTATTGTCTTACTTCTTCGAGATACTGTAATATGACTAATCAAAGGGAAATACTAATTATTAATGCATGGTTTTTGGTCAGGTTTCTATTAAAAAACTGATAGATGCATGTGGAAAAATGATGTAAATATGGGAAATTATTTAGTTATATTCTTTTTCCTGACTCTTTAACTTCTTTTAAATCAAAAACATAGATGTTTTCTTATACTAATAGGCTGAATTATTATTAGTAGTATAATATGTTTAAGTGCTCCACATTTCCCTTAAAGTACTTGGCTGCTATAGAAAATGTGGTATAGATTTTACTTTAGGACTTGTGCTTGCGTATTAACTGTATTTATCAGTACAGAGAGAATTTCTTACCTTTCCTTTTATTAAGCATTAATGATACTGGGCGGGATTTCTGTTCAGTGCTTCAGCAATTTTTGTTACTAATAGTTAGGCCATTTGTAGTCCTCTAACTGAGTGGAGACAAAGTAAATTATAGAACCTGTCTCCTGAGCATTGAAAAAGTCAAAGTAAAAAAAAAAATAGATGTTTCGGTACTAGTGCAGTTCTAAACTAAGAAATGTTGGTAGTTGTACACATGTGAAAAGATGTGATTTTCAACTATAGGCTAGATGAGATATCTCTCTCTTTTTTCTTTTAACTCTTTTTCTGGTCAGGCAGCCTCAGATAACTGTGATTTATATTGGTGACAGTGCAGTCATTTTGTTTTCTTTCCATTTGGGAGAGTCACTAAATGAAATCAGCTACTGATTAACCAGCAATGGCTCATTTTTCAGGTCTTTGACATACATTAGTAGATACTAATTTTGCAGTTTTCCTGGGATTGCTAGAAATTTAATGGATAGTAACTTGCCAAAAGGTATTCCAAATATGGTTCAACTTAAGGAGCTGTTGAAACACGTGAGAGGTTAACTCTTTAGGAAAAAGCAGTTGAAGAACTGTCCCAGGTGCTGGAAATAAGGTCACTGCTGCTCACTGCTGGAGAAGAAAGCAGTGTCTGCAGATCTAATTTAGCAGTGGCTTTTTTAAACAAGTAATTTTACATCCTTTCCCCTCCCCCAGTAGAGAATGGTGGTGTCCACAAAAAGCACACAGGCATCCAAAATAAGCTTTTGAGCACTGTTTTAACTTAAAGTGCAACCCTACTATATCACTGACCGAATATGGGCTAAGAGTTGCTGGCCGGAGTTCTGGTGAGACCTCTAGTCTGAAAGGCATTTGAACATTGTTTTTGTCACTAAGTCGTTAATATCCTTATAAAAGGAATTCTTGCAAATGTAATGATTAAGCTTGGGCTACTGAAACCATCTTTACCTTAGTTACAACACTCGAGAAATACAAATGGTTGCATAGGCAACATGTTGATTAGTTATTTTATTTGAAGTGCGCTTTGGGAAGTGTTTACTGTTGTGTAAATATTTTATTTCTAACTGTGCATATATGCTGATGTTTCAGAGTTCAGGAAAAAATCTAACCTTGCTAGACAATACAAATTAGCTTTTCTTCATTTCTGGATAACAAAAATGTTAAAATCTTTTCTTAATGATAATACTGTATGTAATAACAGTGATAATGTGATGTCCAGAGATGAGTAAAAATTATCTTGGTTTGTATTACAGAAACATTATTAAAAGAAAGTAGTTTTGAAATGTCATTACAGACCTTTGAGGGTTTTCACCAAAGTTATTGTTACAAATCAATTTTCACTGCAGACATGTAGTTTTCTTTTTAGTGTTTTTTTGAGGATAGGAAGAAGAGGTAATCACTCTTTCTGCTCAAAGGTGATCGATCATATTGAGGAATCTTGGCATGTTTCCAGTACTGTGCTTTGTGAAATTACAAGGAAATTATTTCCTGAAGTCTCCATTTTAGTGGCTAGATGCTACTTGATTGTCCTTTCCTAGGATAAGGATATAGTCTCAGATTTTTCAAACAATGTAAATCATACACACAGGATCCAGAAGGCTGTTGTCTTGTCTAGGAAAGACTGTTTATTGATGTAAGAGATCCCTTTCTTCATTTCAGGTTATGTATCTTTTTTGATCTCAATCTTATGCTTCTAATTTCAGTTCCTGGAGATATAGAAGCTCTTCTATAGCTTCTAGAAGCTTCTAGAAGCTCTTCGAAGCTATCTTCTACAAGCGTAATCAATAACATTTTTCATCAACAACTTTATCAAGGCAGCTATTTTCTTCTCAAATTCCTTCCCTTTCTGTACCTTAGCACTTTCAGTTACGCTAACCTGAAGACCCCAACTCAGCTTTGATGAAAAGTAGAAAAGCTGGTGTGCATTTAAGCTGTTGATGACAACCTGCCAGACATACCATCCTCTGAAAATGAATATTTGTCTGAAAAAGTGTGTGTAGTTGGGTCAATATGACAGAAATACCTAAGAAATGTGAGAGAGAGCCTGACAAGGAAGCTTTTTTTGGATAGTTTTTCATTTGTAGTTTCGAAGAAACATTTACATTTTTAAGAGATCTGTATTACATATTTCCCATGTTTCACATAATAAGCAGAGAATTTTGTAGTTTGGTTAGAATTTCTATGTATTCTGAATTTTGATGTATTCATTGTGAGTTTCTTAAAATGTAAATGGTTTCTAGATCTTTTTCCAAGCTGTTTCTCCTCATAATAGAGATCTGACATATGTGGTTTTTTATCAGGCTTTTCTCCTCTCTTTCCACTGCAAAACAAACCCTTACAGGTGTTCTTCTTTTGCAGA
>JANHFX010013064.1:90726-115508 GCA_027560015.1 Chloroceryle amazona | reverse complement strand
GAAAATTCAGTAATTATTCATCTTGGCGGTGATACATAAACACCTAAAAACTATCAAATTATCAAATTGTATTTAAATATATATAAATAATTAATAATAATTAACAACATTGTATAAATTATCAAGCTGTCTTTCAAAGCTAATGTTGCATAAAACAAATCTGTGTTTAAAAGGCATCTTCAACATTCATTCTTTTTAAATCATCATCTGTGATGTCTGTTAGGCTCCAAGAGCTAGATTTGTGAGAATTTACCATATATATTTACAGAGGCAGGCTGTTACAAAAGGAAATCTTGTTTTGCCAAATTTGTAAAATTCTTGTTTTAGTTTGTTGATCACTGATGACCATCTGTTGAAGTTGTTTGATGCCACTGTGTAAAGCATTTCCTTTCCCCATTTCTCAGCAGATAATGGGCATGGTTTATTGATACACTGAAACACTACCACACTTAGAAATGCACATAATGAATATTCAAACTGTATATGTAGAACCAAGTAATACACTTATGAGCATTCACTTTTCAATTTCTTTGTTTATAAAGCCATCTGTTGACCAGTGGTAGGTCAGTCTCAGTTACAGAATAATTTTGATGATGTGAAAAATTTTATAGTAAAGCAAATTTGTCTGTGGTTAAACTTGATCCTCTGTTCACAAACCTCAAGTTAGCTTTTGTGTAATTCTTCTTTTAAAAGGTATGAATCAGTATATGAATGGGAAAACCATACAGTAAACTGCTTTATTCAATGTTCTTTTTCTCCTTAAAATAAACTTGTAGAACTGGCATTCAACTTAAGCTTCTTGAGCTTGGACTGTAGTTGTTCTTTCTCATCTCGGTTTCTGTTGGGAGGTTTAGGCTGATGGTTGCATTTACTGCAAGTTTTAAATAGTTTTCTGTTTCATGAAAGGAATATTCACCCTCTGCTTTGAAAGATGATAGGGCACAAACAGTTGAAGCTGAAAAGTCAAGCTGAAAAGACCAATAAACAAAAATGAGCCAATTAGGTGCTATAAGGAGTCAAATTTATAGGAAATAAGATGTGAAAGTGTGTATAAGCATATTCATCTGACAGAAATGAGTGAGTGAAGGAAAGCAAGCAGTGGGAGAGAGAGATCACAGAGAAAATATAACATTTGGGAAAAAAAAATCCCTGCAAGTGAAAAATGTTTTAAAATATAGTATTTTTTACTGTAGGCATAATTATAGGAAAACCATATGTGATTTCTCATTTTCAGGCTGCTACTGGAAACAGTTATTTTATTATTTGTCTTCTGAGTGTAATGTCTTCTGAAAGAGAGAGAGTTCTTTATAAAACATGGGATCTGTATTTGGGTTTTGATTTTTACCACAAAGCAATTTTACAGCTTTAGCCTTTTGTACTTGTTTTTCATTTATTAGATTAGGACAGATATGTCCTGGAGATGTAATAAACAGCTTGGAAATTTTACTTACTGTAAGAAACACCGTTAGTGATCAGTAAAGTAGCAGCTTCATTACTTAACACCATTTTTTCTTTTGTTTTTTTTTTTGTATTAGGGGATAACAGCAGTGATGGAAGGTGTATTAAATATTGATTTCTAAATCTGTATTCTGTTCAATTCAATTATCCTGTCTCTCTTAATGGCAGACTGCAAAGTTGGCTAATCAGGCTTCTTTCTCATTAAAAACAGAAGTGCTCTGTTCGGTCAGGTCGATACCTTGCGCTGTGTCCTGCCTCTGACCCCAACAGCAGGGGGTGCTGGGAGGGCCTGTGAGCCTGACCATCCTCTGTGTTCCATTCTCCTTATACTCCTCTGATTCTGTTATTGTGTGTTCATAGACTCCTTCTCCATTCATTTATCTAAGGTCCTTTTCTGATTAGGTTGTTGCCAACTGCTTTTGCAGCTTCTAGTGGCAAGAAATTCCAAAAGCTCATTAGCCACTGCATAAAGTAAGTATTTTTACCCATTGAAAAAGTCTCTTACTCCTCTGTGTCTTCTAGTTTCACTTAATGTGGGATCTGGTGGTTAACAACACTGCATTCACCTTTTTCACTTTTAGTAATATTTTGTGAATGTCAAGGATAGCCCCCTCAAACATCTCTTTGGTTCCATCTACTCTGTTGCTTTTAAGATTTTAGGTGATCTCCTTTTTACCTTCTGTGACTCTACTATATATTTCTTGAGGTGTGGAGACCAGAACTGTTCCTGAGATATAGGGGGCACCGACCTGTTAGAGTGACAGAACATTTTATTCTCAGCACCCTTCTCTATGATGTGCAATATTTCAGTGATCCTCTGCCCCTGGCATTTTACTACCCAAAAAAGCTTACTTTCACCTGCAGACTTTGAGACTGCACTAATAAGAACTTAAGCCTGTTAGTTCCCAGGCAACTTAGGAACAAGATTATAGATTTCACAACTATTCTTTTCTTGATGTTGACAGTTGCAATTGAAGACTTCTTTGGCTTTCACAGTTCCTTAAGTAACCGTGAGGCTCACATGAGACTTGCAGTTTTGTTCAACTCTTCTGCTGAAGTTTTAAAAAGTAATATTTGGAAATATTTCTTTGGGTTGAAGTTGGTACTCTTGTTTACAAAGATTTAATTCTGTGATAACTTCAGAAGCTAAGATCGAATGTGGGTTTGCAGAAAATGACTATTTGATTGATATTGGGGAAAAAATTGCTATTGAAAGGTAGGACTCTATAACAGCCTTCCAGTAATTAAAGGGGGCCTACAGGAAAGATGAGAAGTGTAGTTATAGGATGAGGGGTAATGGCTTTAAACTAGAAGAGGGTAGATTTAGATTAGGTATAAGGAAGAACTTCTTTACTGTGAGAGTACTGAGACACTGGAACAGGTTGCCCAGAGAATTGTGGATGCCCTCTCCCTGAAACTGTTCAAAGCCAGGTTCAGCGACCTGGTCTAGTGGAAGGTGTCCCTGCCATGGCGGGGGGTTGGACCTAGATATCCTTAAAATCTCTTCCAACCCAAACCATTCTACAATTTTTGAAAACAGTGCTCTGGTACAAAAGAAGCATAGAGGATACAGGTAGGAGATAGAGGTGACAAGATGGCTTGTATGCTCAGGTAACCTATTAGGATTTGTATACATCAAATATCTACAATAGGTAAGACAAGTGTGAAAGAGAAAATGAGTGCTTTGACAGAAGCATGCTTAGTTTTGTATTGGTAAACTGGGGAGATCATGGGACTCTAGAATTCATCTTTTAAGTTCTGATGAATATCCCTTATTCAAGGGGCAGTCGACAGTCTACATTTTAGTGGCATTGGTTTCTGTATTGTGGTTGGGGTTTATTTGTCATTACCAGAAATAAGGAGACCAAGATGAGATACTTTAATTTTGAGAGAATTTGTTGTGGGGCTTTTTTTGTGACAAGTCTTCTGAATAATCACATACTTAACAAAATGTTTGGGCTTGTTGAATTAAATACAAATTGCTAAGTTGGAATTCTCAAAAGATGCATTTTAGACACAATATTAGTTTTGTGTCTAAAATTAATCTAAAAAGGCATTTAGCAACTGGGGAGTTGACTGAGCATTTATTCTTTACTAAAAGCTTGTTTAATACACATTTTATCCAAAAATTATTGTTAAAGAATCCTCCAAATCATGGGCTGAGGAAAATTGCTTAAAGCAATGCATGGAATGCAAACACAGAGTCTGCCCAGCTTGGCCTGTTTCCTCTGTTAGCTTTGGCAACTGCTGAACCTCAGTTAAATATGTGATGCATTGTTCTGTGTGTTTCGGGATGATGGCATTTAAGCATTTTTTTATGGGAGGTGGGGAAAGTGAAAGGAAGCACTGTTCTTGAGTATCCTCTAGAATATTTGGAGGACTTCATTGGCGTATCATTTATGAAGTCTTTCAAAAATAACTGATTTAAAATATATCTTCTCAATTTACTCTGTTTGAACTTACTTGACATTTTTTTTCCAGTTTTTTACCATGGATGACCAGTGTTTTATCTGCTCAGACACAAAGCATCAGATTTATTTATTGGCTACATTAAAAAAAAAAAAAATAAAAAATTGGAAGGAGGCATGTAGGCACTGGAGAACACCTGTTATTCCATTTTACTTTAAAGTAGGCTCAGTGGTATGTTATTTAAAATTGCCATTTTGGTGAAATTCATAATCTAATCTTTATTATGTAGCTTCATGGTTTACATTGTATGCTACTGTGGTAATGGAATTTAAAAAGTTGAATATATTTGTTCTTCACTTTATTACCTAAAAAGGAAAAGTTTCAGTATGAAAATGTTATGGTCATTATATCATTTTCTTAAGTGCAGATAGGAGGAATTACTATTGATCTATAGATTTAATAGCTCGTATTCAAAATCTATGGAATAGAAGTAATATTTTGCAGCTGAGTAACTGCAGAGTGTAATCCTTCAGGCAGAATTTTGAAAGCAGCTGTAAAACTGGAAAATTACATTCTTCTCTTTCTTCAGGCATAACTGGACTTGAATATCTTTGTTCATTATAGCTTCTAGTGAATTATATTCGCATATGGAGCTAAATTAGGCATTTTATTTCATTCATGCAGGTAAGAATTTGTTTGGGGTATTAAAATTGAGAACTGTATTCAGTTACCATGGAAATTGTATTCAGTTACCATGGAAATTATTTGAAGTAGTTGCAGAACTTGAGAATAAAGAGGTCACCACAGGAGTCACGAACAATGGAGAGTGCCTTTATATAAGGTGCATCAGATCAGGCTGATAGGAAGGGACTGCACTTTTTATTTCTCTCTGCAGTGTTTTTCCTATTTCTAGTGGCCTTGTTAAGGGAGAGAAGGGTTTTCATGTGGAGTCCTCTGAATGTCTTCTGGTTTTACTTCCTCCCATTCCTTGCTCCTTTTCCTTCCAACTTCCTATTTTCATAATTGGTTGGCGGTACTTCAGATGTTGGCTGACTTAACAGTACTGTGAAGCTTTCCTACCCACTTTGTCTTCTAAGAGAACTTCTACGTTGACTTTGTAGTTATCTTGATTTATGGGTGAAGAAGTTTATGTACAAACATAGCAGTTCTTTAGTTAACAGCAGGCTTCGGCCCAGTTAATACAGTGGTTTCATTGAAGTTGGTTAAAATACTCTTACACTGAGCAAGGAGAAGTTCCAGAAAAATGGAATAGATTAATGTGTTTCATCTTAATGATCCAACAGTTGTCATAAAAAGGGAATTCATACAAATGAGCATCACTGTAGGGGAAGAAGCAAATTTTTTTGCAGCTTATATTTTCATGTTGATGATGTTTTAGGTGTTCAGTCATGGTACTTGAGAGTGGACTTCTTCCATAATAATTATAGGTAAATATTTTCAAAGTCCTACATACGTTAATAGATATGGGAATTACAGTGGACAGCTAAAGTAAAGCAATAAATACCAATATCAGGATCAAAACTGGGGAATTCTTATCCAGATATTCTGAAATACACTTGTGCTTTTCACTTTGAGTTGCAGAGGAGGGGGTTATTTTGAGAAGTAGGAGGGAAATATGCAAGAAATTCTGTGAGCTTAATTGTCATCAGCTAATTAGAATATACTGTGCCATACTTGGAGGCAGAGGGATGGTCTTAAAAATAAAGTTGAAAATTTTGCTCTGAAATTTATGGCCACACTTCAGTGTCAGAGGAGTTGTCATTTATAGTTACTCGTAACATTAAAACTTTAATGAATAATAATTTACTGTGGGGTCAGTGGAGTAATTTTTTCGTCCTGTTTTCCAGAATAAATTTCTGACAGCTTCTAAAAGTACAAATGGAACAAGTGGTTTCTCTCTGGCATGCTTGAACATCTGCAGATAAAAGATGTGTTTTCTTTTTGACTCTGCTTTCCACTTTGCAATTCCTGTTGAGCAAGTTAAATGTAGCAGTTCATTTGCACATTAGCATTGTCTTTATGCTCAAATTCCTCCTCTGTCTTTTTGGAGATCTTTATAGTGAGAAAAATGATTAATTCCTTATTTAATGTTTTAAATGCCTTTCTGGGCCAGTGCTAAATTGCAAGTGGTTCATTCTGATTCAGAAGATCAGGTGTTGAGACAGCTGGTTTCTTGGACTAGGGGCTAACGCATGACTTCAGAAGGCCTTTCTGAGTGTTGATGGGTGGCTCCTGCTGGTGCTTCTCTGCCCTGAGCTCAGCATTAGCACTGAGGCGCAGGTTTGCAAGGCTAAAACTCTTAACCTTCTATAAACCTGTTGTACTTGGACTGAGACTTAGTACTCCTGTGCTAAGTGTGGGGGGAAACTGCCAGCCCCTTACTGAATGAAAAAAAAAAAAAAAATCACAGAACTAAAACTAGACAGGATCTCCAAGGATGAAGCTCAGACTTGCTTTTCACTGCCCTCCCACCCCATACAACTTCTCCCCCCCAGCCCATGCCCTTAATTGACAGTGGTGATCAAATACTTGGATTGCTGTTGGATATCTTCCACTGGCTGTGGATGCTTGACAGCAGGATCATACCTGCTTTGTGAGCAAAGAACAGTTCTTCTTTGTACACACAGTAATTAACTGAGAAAAGCACACTTTCAGAATAACTGTGAATACACTCATCCTCAGCACAGTCCCCTGTGACTGTCTGCAGACTGGTCATTAGTCGAGTGAAAGTGCTGTTCTTGTTTGCTGGAGCAGTCTGAGCCTTCATTTTACTGAGCTGCTGTCTTCCTTCTCTCTGCTGCTTCTGCTAGGATTTCTATAACTTGTTACAATTGTTTTTGATGGTGTTAATTCTCTGCTGAGCCTAATGCAAGATAGTAACAGTTTAAAGCGATCTCACATTTGTGCTTTTCCTTTGTTTTTATTTTGCCCTGCTTACCCTTAATTGCATAAACATGATCTCATGTATAGGTGGAGGTGGTAAAAGCAACCAGAGCTCATCCTTAATTTCTCTCGGTAAAACTGAGACCTGAGTCATAGTGCAGGAAAGAGGGAGGGAAGAATGAAGAGTAAAGTTTCACACTTGGCATGAGACAAGCCTTAATCCCTCCTTGGACTTGGCTGTTGTTATTCTGGCAACGTATTGCTGTCCTGAGTTGAAAGATGCTTAGAAAAATTTGGAGAGCTACATGATAAAACAGCTCATAAGTACTGTGTTAATTTAAGGTAAAATGGGTCAAATAGTGTCAACAGAATTAGAAATGATGTTTTGCTGATGTGAAAATGATGTGGTGGTGGCATTAGGTAGGAATTGGAACTGTTTCAGCAAATGAAATGGCAGATGCATATAGAAGGTTGTCAAAATTATTTATAAAGTGGTATTATGCATCTTTGGAGGATATAATTGGATTAATGCGTAAGTACAGGATAATATAGTTCTTGTCAATGTCACTCTGATTTATTCTCAGTGTTACCATCAGAAAATCAGCCTGATAATTGCTGTATTTAAAGGGAAACAAATACTACACTATTCTCTTTCTTGATGCTAATTTTATGGCTCTTACTTGAAATGCCAAAAGAGTTACTTCATCGTAGATAAAGGCAGCTGGCATTCTCCAGTCGTCCTTTAAAAATACAGTATTAGCCTGATCAGGGGGATTAAATAAGATCTGAAGAACTGTGTAGCTCCTGAGTCTCGGAAGAGATTGGAGAGATTTAGAAAGCCTGGACAGGAGAGGGGAACAGGAGGATAAGCTTTTAAAGTAAAGAAAGCCTTTTAAACTGAGGTTATTAGCCAAAGGGCCAGGTAAGCTGTATGCAGAAGAGAGGGTTTTGGAACAAGTGCTATGTGCAAAGCATAGAAACGTGACTGCTCAAGACAGGCCTAGAGAATGCTTTGGAATGTTGGCCCATGTGAACCCTCGCTCAAGCAGTGCTTGAGAAGGGAGTGAGAGTTGGACTAGACTGGAATCATGCCAGGGACAGGTCTGACAGTATGTCTGCTTCTATTTTCAGACAACCTTAAAAATGAATAGTGTAGCCAGACTGCATTTTGGAAGAGTTCTTCCTGTGCCTTTGTGCATAATCACTGTTGTGACAGCTTGGAGGTAGTGGACCTAAGATGGGGACCATCAGATCCATTAAAGGCATGCCTTCAGTTTGCTAAAACACAGAGGATTTTATAAGGTGCAGAAGCTCTTTGCATGAGGTTCAACTTGTTAAATGATTGATTCAGAGCACTTTGGTAGCCATTTCTTTAACATGCCAAAAGCATTTTAGTGTAAGCTGTTTAATGACACAATAGATGTATGTGTGAGCTCTGTAGATACTTTTGTTTTCTGTTATGATACAGAGTGAAACAAAAAAGGATGTCACTGATGATTTCTTAGGTTTTGTAGAGTGCGTGGATAAAGTAGATGTTAACTTCCTTTAGCTTGTTGCTGTCGTCCTTTTGCTGATGAGAGAAATAAAGCTAAAAGATAAATAATAATTAAAAGTTAATTTGCTTTTGTTTGCAGAACAAACTAAAATTACTAAGCTTTATTTTTAGTGCTTGAATGAAGGGTTTGGATGCTGTGTATTAAATAGATGCAATGAATATTAGTTGCTGGATTTTTAATAGGATATAATATGCGTGAGTGAAGCAAAACATGTATTCAGCAATTGCTAAACCCAAGATCACTTTGTTTTTGCGTCATGTAGGGAGTAAGAAGTGCAGTGTCAGTTACTAGTTTATAGCCTGTTTATCCTCTGGGCCCAACCTGAGATTTAATATTTTAAAATATTTTATTTTGATCTTTGATGACAAGGTATTAATCCCATGTTGTCTAGCATCTATGGACTTCTTTTAGGGTGATGGAATGAGTGATGAACCTCAGATGTAATACATGGAGAGGTAATATACTCACAGGGGATGATGAAGCATGAGAGTTACTACCTTTACAGAATGAGAAACCTTGTGGTAGCACATTGCAGTGATAGAGTTAATATTCAGTTAAATAAATGTGGAAGAGGAGCAGTAGTGCAAGGGAAGGAGTAATTAAGTGGTATCTTTTCAGAACTCTGCCTTATTGCTGCCTGCATTGCTCCTCTGGGATTCTTCTGTTGAGTACAAGAAAAACAGCAAGCTCTTCCTGAAAAACCCAAGATTAAATTACTGCCATAAATTTTTATATTTTTTTTCGTGGTGTAAAATCTTAATTTAGATGGGGCGGGTTTATTACCAGTGTTTTCCTGGCATGTGTAAGTTCAATTAATTTCAGATGAGAGGCTTCAGGGTTTTCTTCCGCTTTCCTCACAGCCCCCCCTTCCCAATGTGTGGAAAGTACAATTTGTTATTGGTTTGTCTTGGGCTCAGGAGACCTCATTAAGGCCCCAAAAAGGGTTTACTGTCTCTGCTGTTGGATGGGTTTCTGCTGAACTGGGGCCATTTGCATTCTTACGTTGGGAGTACAAGGGCTGGAGGATGAAAACTGTTACATTTATATTGCTGGCCTGGTGATAAAAATTACAATACCAGATGAAAAAAACTGCTGCTCTTTAGGCTTTAGTGTTACACTAAGATTTGCAATGCAGAGACAGATCAGCTTTGAGACATTTTTGTTCTGACAGTTTATATGCGGAATGTCCGTTTGTTTGATGGTAAGGTAAGATGCCAGCAAAATACTACATTTAGGTACAGTTCTCAAACACCATCTTAACACTTCAAATACCTATTTCTATCAAAATACTCTAAGAGCACCTCTTGGAAAATCAAGAGACTGGGCTTTTTAGTCTGCACAGTAGTACAAGACACTATATGGGAGCAGTAAGCTTATAAGAACTATCGTATATGTACAGTGTGTTTTCCTAGCAAAAGCCAATATGTCTGTGAGAAGCTGTTTATTCCATCCATACAGTAACATGTAGTGTGCAGAGACACATCTTACTTTGACTAACCGAACTGCATGACTTGTGTATTTAACCCCATGTGGGATACGGAATTATAGTTTAAGCCTTTGTACTGATGTAAAATAAATTAGGAATTCAGTAAAACAGATTTTCTTGTATAAGTGATTGATTCCCTCTTATCTCTGGTGCTCGCTTGTAATAAAATAACATGTATCAAATGCAGAATTGATTGTGCCTTTAATATTCTCACAGTATTTAACAGTGTTTTCAGTGGCAGTATAAAGCACCTCCACACGCATATACACACATGTTTCTATATATACATGAAGACACACATAAACCTAGATAGGATGATTTTAAGACTACTTTTAGGAAGATTGAATAAAGGTACTTTATATATAATCAATAGTTGGTTTAAATTCACATTGTATGTTAGCTAATACTCAGTGTATATGTAATACAATATATAATTCAAAAGTTGCATACAATTAAGATCTAACAGGGAATATTGAATATCTAGTTAGCTAGATAGCACTTACAATAATATTTCTAAACAAATGCTTTTATAATACAAGACTTCTTAAAATTGTTATTTCTAGCTAGATGGATATGTATCTGAGAACTAGAATTTGTATGTTAAATATAATAAGAATTTCAGAATAAAGTACTGATTAATTTTGTTAAATTCTCACTTCAGAAAACAACTGTATCTTCATTGCTACATGTTCCTTAAAATTAATTTAAATATAAAAAAAGCTTCAGAAAAGCTTTTAATTTAGAATAAATATTTTCTGTTAAGTTTTAGAAAGGTTTAACATGGATTTTTATGGCATTAAAAAACTAAATGAAAGACCACTTTCTTTTTTTTGGGTTTACCTTACTGAGGAATTACCACTTTTTTAGTAGACTCCAAGAATTCTGCTATTTTTAAAGCATCAGAATGTTTATAGTACGGCTCTTGGTAAAGGAACAAGCTATGTTTTTAAAGCTACCATGAGCAGTGAGTTCATAAAGAAATCCCAGTGCTAGTGCTGTGCTCAAGGTAGTTCTCTGACAGTCTGGGTACCTGTTAGAAACTAGTACACTCCAAGGCAACTTTGTATCTGTGTTTTTTCTAGAAGTTGTGAAACTATGATACTAATGTGCCAGAAATACCTGGTTACTACCAGGGTAGTTTTTCAAAGCAAAAAAAAAATATACACCTTTGCATTCAGTAAGTAAGTTTGGGAAAGGCTAACAGAACCCCTAATAAAATCAACAAGTTTTGAGGAGGATGTTCAGAAAGCCCGTACTCCCAAGAGCAGTTTCTTACTTGTAGTTAATAAAAGCTTTAGGGGAGAAAAAAAAAACAAAAACCACAACCCAAAATAACAAACAAACCAAACAAAAAAAAAAAAACACCAAAAAAAAAATCTAGTTTATTAGGACTTTTCTAGCTAGTCTTCAGGTCATAACATTCATAACATGTCTCTCCAGCTGGTATCAGAAGTCAGTAATTCTTCAGTGCCTGTACATTTCTAAGTTTTAGGCATGCAAAAAAACTACACCCAACTGAGGGGTTTCCAGCTAGTTTTACATTCCTCCAGCACTAGGTGATTCCTTGGATGTAAGCCTTTTGGATCACTTTCTTGAAGCAAGATCAAATTTTAGATACATAAGTTCTTTTTCTGTGCCAGCAGCTTTTGTAGCTGTAGTTTTTGCTTTGGCTTTGATCAGTGCCTTCTCAGCCCTTGCTGTCAGTTGCAGTACAGTATTTGCTCCTAGATGATGGAAAGCCTGGTGAGCTTATCAAGGGACATACCACACCAAACGAATTGAACTCAAGTTTTCTATTTGGAGGTTTGGGTGTGAAATAGAAAGTGAACCCAAATATACTTAAATAACTAAAATATTTGTAAAATTCTGTTGTTGTTTAAAAAAAAAAAATCTCATTTAGAAAGCATAAATTTACATGTGATAATATTTAACAATGGGCCCTTTAAACAACATGGAACTAACAAATGTTGCAAATTGCTACAGCTCCTGGGCTCAACTATAATTCTAATCGTATGTCTGTTTTCAGGTTTTTAGTGTTGCTTTGCAGTTTCTTTTATAACAAAGTGAATTGGAAGTCAGATGCTCAGCATTTGCATTTTTAATAATTTTTTAAAAATACGTTGCAACTTCACTTTTAATGGCTCAGAATTGTTATAGACAATTAGTTATAGAATATTTACAATTTTGTAAGTGGCTACATTTATAAGTGGCTACATTAATGGTTAAAATGGATTAGCCAATATAATCTGCACTTCTTCTCTTGCTAGAATGAATCTGATATTTTACTAACCTCAGAGAAAACATGCTTGTTCCCAGAAATTAAACCTCAAATAGGTTTGAAGTTCTAGCATAAAATGAGTAGTTGAGTTTCAGATTAATTTAAGACACATGGAAATGAGTTGATCTTACATTTGAAAATAATATAAAGGCTTTTTGCTTTTATCACAAACATAATGGGAATTTTGCACTGTTGACTTTAAGGATCCTGTTGGAAATTTGCTGTTAGAAGAAGAGGTAGAGAGTGAGCTGATTGGAAGTAATTTCCTCTGCACTTTTTTGCATAAACCAACCTCATGTCTTTACCTCTAGATGACAGATGACTAAATTTGTGTTGACATTTTCAAAACTAATATTTATCTTAAAATACAATTGCTTACTTCAAAAACCATAAAATATTATAGCTCACATAACTTTTATGCAGGTTAATGAAAGCTGAAATCTTTGTCTTTTTATGCATTAGGTGCAATTTATTTTGTATAAAATATAGCTTGGTTGCACATATGTGTATCCAAACCCACAATTGTAACCTGCAAATCGTCAACCTCCTGGAAATACACTTGAGAAAGAAATACACGTGTGGACTGTAGAAGCTGTTTTCAAGGAGCTCAAAGTGTTATGTACGCATATGCTATGCTTGAAGTCAGAGAATGTAAATGGACAGTTATGCAAATTCTTTCAGGTTTGTTGTTCATGGAATATCCTACAAAGAAAATTAAAAGATGTCATTTAAAGAAATTTTGAAGTGCTATTAGACTCAACATCAGTAGTCCTCACAAAGGTTTTTGAAACATAGCTGTAAGAAATGTTGCACGTGTGGAAATTGTAAAGTAGTTAAAAAACAAAACCAACACAAAAATAACAAAACTCACCAAAAAATACAAACAGTTTTCCTAAATAACCATATTTTTTCCTCAAAATAAGAAAGATGTAGATTAAGTCATATAAAGTTATATTATCATTTAAATGATAAATTCTTTAGCCAGATGGAATAGTTCAAAAGACTTGGTTGACCTGAACATCTTTAGCCACTAGAGTGTGCTATGCAATAACTAATATTTTTTTCTCTCCAGAAGAAAATCCTCCCAAGTGCATCTTTCCTTCTTCACATTAAGCAGATACATTATTGATATTCTTCAAATGGCAAATTAATTTACACTTAACATGCAGACTTTAACTGTAGAAACTTGTTCAAGTGACAGTAATGGTTTCATTACAAGTTATTTAAATTTTTAGGGTTATAATTTACTGAAATTCATGTAATTCCATATTTGACTAGATCAAAACAAGATGCTGCTGACATTTTTAGCATTAATTTAATTATATGTATTAAAAAGAAGGTTCATGAGAAGTTACTTGAAAAGAAAGTTTGAAGATAAATGTAGTTTTGAAGATTTTCTTTTCTAAAGTTATTTTCTCAATGGATCTATTCTTCTCATCTGTTTCATAGTTCTTTATAATTCTTTTATTTTTTTTTAATAGACTAACAAGATTTGAAGCAAATGCTGCTTGATGTAGATGCTGTTTCTACTAAATCTTGATTTTTGCAGACCAATTGTATAGGCTTTTTAAATGTATATAATTCCTCTGTCAGTAGAATTGAATGTTGTGTTTGCTGAAGTAACAAGTTTGGTGTAGTTGCCAAACAAGGGACTAAAATGTTGATTTACCTGTCAGCAGTAGTACTTGAATTCCTGTCTCATTGCTGAAGTTAAAACCTCATCATTCAAGCCCATCCTGGTATCTCATCAGGAATATTTTAGCTATGTGGTATAGAATTCAGCCTAGAAGTACAAAAGTACTTTATTGTGATGTTTTTATAGGTTTGAATTTACTGAAATAAGGCAACTGCTAGAATGCCGTAGAAGTCTTTTTTTATTTGGAATTCAATACCTTCTATTGCGTGAGCACTCAATAGTACAGTGTATTGTTAGCAGGGGTCCATAGCTATAGCAGTTGAAAATAAAGAATACTCCCCAGCCTCATTACTGACAATGAAGATACAGCATGAAAAACTTAGTCATTTATTTTCTTGGGGAGGGATGAGGGGGGAAATCATGGCATGTTTAATCACTACAGTTTGGGTAGCTTTAGGATGCCTCATTTGGGGATGCCCATGAATAAAAATGAAATCTAGTTATCTGGTTTGCTGAAGTGGAAGTTTGATACATTTTTTTTTTTTAAACTATCATACGTCAGCTAAAACTCCCTATGTTCTCCCCAGTTTAAGAATTTCTCTCAGTGATCAAATCCCTATAATATCACATGTCTTTCTCAATTTTTTAACCTCTTCAACCAGATCATCAAACTGACCTTAAATGTCTTTATTATATTTTGTTTGTCATTTTAAAAATGTTGGTATGAGCCTTCATGTAAGGTCTATTGTTTTGGTTTTAATTACCTTCAAAGTTGTCATAATAGGGATTCTTTCAAATTCCCCTTTACTGAAGCTCCCTGTAGAGTTATCACTAATGATTTGTAGTCCAGGTGAGGGAACAGCAGTGATGGTACATCCACCTGATTCAACTTTCCAGGTGCTCAGGGCACTTCAACATGCCCGTTTTTCTTGTCACATACAGAAACAATATTTAAGGAAGCTAAGACAGAGTGAGCAATGAAAGTAGGAGCTGCTGTTTGTCTCTACATAAACTGATACGTGATATAAAGCTCGGTACAGCCTAAGATGATTATGTAGTGAATGCTGTTCTTACTGAACCATGGACTTTCTTAATTTTACAATAATTTCTGACCACTGTGAAGTTTATTTTAGAGTGAGTTTTCATACAGTGTAACAGTTGGCTTACTGATTGTTTTATAAGAAATACAGCATTGCCACAGTTTGACAGATTAGCTGTGATGAAATCCAGTCCTAAAATTTCATAAAGAGATTTTATATTTTAGTCAGACCTGAAATGGCATAGCATGAATAAGAACAGTTGTGTCTTGGGGAAAGCAATAATGAATGTTGCTACTAAATTTTTGGCAAAGGACAATTATCTTAGTTTAACATCTCTGTAGTAACATATTTTAACGTTTCTCTGCATTTCATTTCTTCAGATACATTTATGTTGCAATTTGTCTTACATTCATGTTTTAGCAATTTTGGAAGAAAATGCCTACTTAGTTCCCTTTTTAAAGGAAGAGGACATAAAATCTATATGAAAAACAATGTTATTGTCTCAGATTCTGACGCTTACTTGGATTTTTTAAAGTAGTGAGTAATTTTATTAAATTTTATTACTTAGAATTATGTGGGTTCAACTTTATAGTTGCTCTGCACTTAATATGACCTGGTGGCCTGAGTAAGGTTGTTGTGGAAGTACATCTGCCTGGCTTCTGATAGCTGTGTTGTTGCATCTGTCAGATCTTAGCTGATGACCCTTTCCCTTCCTCTTTGTTAGGAAGATGCCAGGTTATTCTGCGTAAAGTACTAACATGGGATTTAAGTATCTTGGGTACAGTCCTTTGCTTTAGGTCCCTTGTGTGGTTTCAAGTATGTCATTTATTGTTCAGGTACTTCAATACATCAGCTTCACTATGCGAATTCTGCTCATTACCTGCTTCAAAACAAACCTGTGAGAAGAAATGCTCAAAGTTGGTGATGTGAATACTGTTTCCTCACTTAATCTCCTGATTAAGATGCTTACTGTTAATTCTTTTCAGTAGTGAGGAAATGTTTATTTCCTGCTACTTTGAGGCAATTTTGGAGGCTATTTTGTTCCTAAGATAGGTTATCTGGATGTGCAGGTGAGAATTGATGATGGTAATGACCAGGTTAATTCAGATTGTGAGCAGTAGAAAGTTGAGTTAGCTAATTAGGAGATGATGAATGGCCAGATTTTGAATGCAAGGAAAATAAAATACCTATGAATTTAACATGTTTGGTTCAAAGAGTATTTGGTCTTCATCAAGTTCATGTAGTTTCCTAAACTTTTAAGGGAAGTATTCAGTAATAAGGGGTGGTGGGGAAGGGGAAAAGGGGTGGTGGGGGCAATACAGTAACTGAAATATCAACCAGCTTTATGTAGGGGAAATTGGAGGAAGAGAAAGGAAGTTAGGAAAGAGGAATTTAGCTTTCCAGGAAGGGCTTAAAGAGTCAGAATAAAATCATATTATGTACCTATTAGGATTGCAGTAAA
This sequence comes from Chloroceryle amazona, assembly GCA_027560015.1. Classification (NCBI taxonomy): domain Eukaryota; kingdom Metazoa; phylum Chordata; class Aves; order Coraciiformes; family Cerylidae; genus Chloroceryle; species Chloroceryle amazona. The sequence continues at coordinate 99,279 of JANHFX010013064.1, read as the reverse complement.
AAAGAAGCCCTAGAGTCATGTGAATTATTTAGGAGAAACTCTGTCTACTTTTTTTTTTTATTTAGTCCTGGAAAATCCCTTGCATTTAAGAGCCTCTGACCCAAGCGCCTGGCAGCTCTACCTCATATATTTTCTCTCTTCTTAGTCATTAAGTGATCGGCAAGAACTACAGAGGTGTTGCATACAGTTTTTTAGAATATAGCTTCCAGTGCAAATCTAAAAGACATTTCCCTCGACCAGTTTCATGGGCTTGACTCTACCTGAGAGCCTACCATTAGAGCCTTTTATAAAGAAAGCAGCAATTCCATTGATTAGCTTCCCTATAACACTGTAGGTTGAGAATCTGACGGAGGACTTGTCATTAATCACACTCTCATCCTTATGTGTCTGCTTTCTCATCTTGCAGTACAATATGACTTCACAAGAATGGCAATAATAAAAAATTTTCTCTAGGACAAGCTTATGAAGCAGTCACAGGTACTTCCATCCTGCTCACCTGCTTTTACATTTGCTGTGCTGTTTGTAAGTGAAGTGCAACTGCTTTTGCTTTGTATTGTCTGGGTTTGTCTCATCACTCTGTGTTATGACAACAGTGTAACATATAGTTTGTCATTATTGTACGTATATTCATGTGTTTATATTAAAATGTACATGCATTGCCAAAAGTAAAATTGAGATGCTGCAAAATGTAATGGAGATAGTTTATGTGGGAAGGTAAGTCAAAATAGGTTTTCTTTATAATAGAAGTGCCTGAAATAAGGGAGAAATCATTTTGGTTTCTTGTGACTTGGGTGATTGATAACAAGGGAAATTCTGCTTACTCTTTGTTACTTGGTTCAACATAAAACTTGCCTTTCTTTCTTCATTTCTATTCTGTCATGTTTTTTGTCATGGCTAATGCCCTAAATAATAGCTGCTGGACTTTCTTGTTCATCTCTAAATATTATGGCACATGGATAATCTGCATCTTATTCTTAATTGATTTAATGGCAAGTATCTTGATGATACCCTCCCAAGCATGCATATTCAATTAAAATACAGGACAATTTTCAACACCGAGGAAATTTTAAAAATCAAACTAAAAAAAAATCTTAACCTTCCCAATTCTTAAGTGTGTATGGACATAGGTAAATGAAGTAGAAACAAAATAAAAACCAGCACTGCTAATTGAGCTGCATTTTTGTTTGTAACTATCAGCAACTTCAGATATCTTGAATCATAAAATCACAGAATAGAATAGAATTGTTCTGCTTGGAAGAGACCTTCAAGATCATCATCATACTGTGTTATCAACCCAGCACTGCCAAGTCACCACCAAACCATGTCCCTAAATGGCACATCTATACATCCTTTGAATACCTCCAGGGGTGGTGACTCCACCACTTCACTGGACGGCCTGGTCCACTGCTTGACAAACCTTTCGGGGAAGAAAATTTTTTCCTAATATCCATTCTTAACCTCTCCTGGCACAGCTTGAGCCTATTTCCTCTTGTCCTGTCACTTGCTATATGGGAGAACAGCCCGACCCCCATCTCGCTAAAATTTCCTTTCAGGTAGTTGTAGAGTGTGACAAGGCGTCTTCTAAGACTCCTTTTCTCCAGGCTAAAGAACTTCAGTTCCCTAAGCCGCTCCTCATAAGACTTGTTCTCTAGATTCTTCACCTGCTTTGTTGCCTTTCTTTGGACACACTCCAGCACCTCAATGTCCTTCTTCTAATGAGGAGCCCAAAACTGAACACAGTTTTCAAGGTGCGGCCTCACCAGTGCCAAATGCAGGGGAATGACCACTTTCCAAGTTCGGCTTGCCACACTATTTCTGATACAGGCCAGGATGTTTTTTGCCCTCTTGGCCACCTGGGCACACTGCTGACTCATATGTCTGTTGATCAACACCTCGAGGTTCTTTTCCTCTGCTGACCTGTGTTTTACTTTGAGAAGCAGGGAATGTGCATCACATTCTGAAAAATGGCCTCCTTCTTGGGATAAACTTAGCTAACCTAGCAGGCTCAAAATTATCCCTTCTAACTAGGAAAAAATCCTGTGTTTTGTGGTATTAAAAACATAAATCCTAATTGTTTTTTAAAGGCTGTTCAATTTTTAAGTTATGTTGAAGTTAAAGCATAGTTGCAAATATGATACTGATTTTTGTCTGCATGTGTATGTTTGATCAATGACTCCCCTCAGCTTTATGGAATACCTTGATAAATTAAATGAATAACACACATAAAGGAAATTAGTTACTGTTATTAAGAGGATTCTAAATTAAGTAATCCAGAGTTCCTTTAGTTAAATGCACGACTTCAACATTTTGTTAGGTATTTTGTTTTATGCAGACGCCATACAAATTTCTAAACCCAACAGCTGGTACAATTACTTTTATCCCACAAACCACTTAGTGAAAAGGGATCAAACCCTGCTGTATATGTTTTACAAGTTTCGGTAGGACTAACAGATGTAATTTCTTTTCCTCTTGTTGTAAAGCTTCTCTAAAAAAATTAGCAGAACAAATTATAGACATGATTTCCAATATGCTGCCTTGTTCATTGCATATTCAAGCAACAGCAATGACTCATAACTAACTGTGACTTCAATGTCTTTTCACTGTGGATTTAAAAATGTTGCCCACTGACATTTTAGCTGGTCTCGTTGAGCTGGTGCTTTTCAGAAGAGCTATAAATGTTTTTAAAATGTGAGAAATAAGTGAGGGAGAATCATACTGGCACAGTTTGTTGCTAATATTAGCTTAGCTTTAGCAATGCTACTGGAGTTCTTTCTGGATTTTTTAATCACTCATATTTCCATCTTGGATTTTTACATGAAAATCTGTACATAAGTTAAAACAACAGCTAATCCCCTATCCTCTAGGTGATGATCTAGAACATTCCTACCATCTAGCTTATACATCTAAGAGCCTAAGTAATATATATACACACACATACGTATAGGCATACAGTCTCCTACTGTTTCTAGAGAGGAATATCAGTAAATGTAGGCAAAAAGATGGGGATTAACTCAGAGCTCTGCCCTTTAGAGTACTACATTACCTGTCAGTATAGAAGCAGATGGTTTAAAGACCTGAATCATGTGTCTTAAGAAGAGGGGCATTGAGAAGTGGAAGTACTTGAGGCTCCATGGAGGAAGGTGTGGCAGGAGTGGGGACCTGAGGTGTATGTAGCCCTGGAGTGTGGAACATAAGGAGGAGTTTTAGTTGAATATTCTGTGGTTTGTGAGCATCAGATGCACACAGGAGTCTTTTAGGTAAGGATGCAGGACTTCCAGAATTTTATGTGCAATGTGGAGGTTTAATGCATCTGTTCACCGATATTTGCAAGCTAAGGTGGCACTAAGGGTAGCAGAAGTTACTTTTTCACAGTTTTAGACAAGGCCTATACACAATTAGCACAGTAAGATACTAAATGAAAATTTGTCATGGCTTAGGCTAACTTTCAATAAATCATGGCACATTGGAAGAGCCAGCTGTGCTCTTGAGCCAGAAAAAAAATGCAGATAAAATGATGTAACATTGCTAATACCTGTAGTCTTCATTCTTTAAATGAATGACAGGCAAACATAAGCAGTATATTAGAAGGTTCCACTATTGCCAGCACTTTTGTGAAAGAGGAAAAGAGAGTGTAGGTCTGCTGGAAAACTATCTGAATTTTAATTAAATGACAGGTAGCTATTGCAATGAAATGTAAGAGAGAAAGAAAATGTTTGCTTTCAGGATTCTAGACACATTTCTAAACTTTTTTTTTTTCTCCTTTTCTTCCTGGTTGAAATTCAGCAGTACCAGTCTACTGTGCTGTTTACCTTGTAAACAGCATTTTTTATTTCTGGCACAAATTTTATATGCTGTAACACTGTTTATTTTGTGGGATGTGATCTAGTAAAGTAACTTTCATGAGGGGTGTAGAAGGTCTTGCTCATCCTACACAGACATGGGAATAGCCCAGGAGGGCTGTAGAGTGTGTCAACATAAATGTGAGTGTGGTATGTATTAGGTAAGGATCTTAAATCACCAGATGATTTTGTCATGCAGAAATCAAGTAGCCTTTGAGTGCTCTTACTTAAACCTACAAGTAAATTCTAGTGGCCATCATCAAACATTTGTAAAGGAAGTACTGTTTTCCTGCTATATATTATACTGATTTCCTGACAATATTTTCCTGGTGCAGTTACAGCCATTCTGCAGTTCTTTTCTGGTATGACACCTTGGTCAGAGGTGTAGTTTGGGTTTGGTTTTATTTTTTCTGTATGCTGATGTGGCTCTACAAACCACTTTTTACTGAAGTGTTACTGCACTGATCAGGCTAATGTGATAGTAAACAAAGGATATTCCATTCCCTTTCAGAAGACTATTTTTAATTTTCCTAAATTTCTTGTAAATGGAAAACTTCTGCTGTACAGTTCCATAGAAATAGTTTTCACTGGAAATTTTTGTTAGTAATGTGAATAATGATTTTGGTTTTAAAACATTTTTAGCCTTTACACTTGAATTGTTAAGAGTTTGGTTTATCGTATAGCTGACATTAAGAGAGAAGAAATGTAAAGGTGTATAAAATAAAATGCAATGTGGTGAAATGGGGACATTTTTGTGTATTGCAGACTTGTTCTATCTGGTGGAGTATGCGGCTCTGTGAGAAAATGAGAAATATATTTAATAAAATCTTGCCTTTTTCTGAAACATAGGTTCAAGAGATTTGGGGGTTTTGGATGGTGTTGACACTTTCAGAATCAAATATATTCTATGGAAAAATATTCTTTCCATATTATATTCCTGGTTTGGAAACGATGTTGTGAATAGAGATTTTATTTGAAAATAGACTTTGTGTCTTGCCAAAAATAAATATAAAATCAATTCAAATATGTTTGCGAAGTTAGGCATTTACAATTAATGTGCAAGCTTTGTAGCTGTCTTCTCTGAGTCTTAGCGATGCTGGTGGTTTTTTTTCAGCTTAGTTTTCAACCTTTATTTTCTTTCTTTGAGAGGCTGTTGGATTTGAGTCATTGCTATTCCTGCTAAATCAATAGAGACTGAGGCTGTTACAGCATCATCTTTGATGTCATCACTAAAATTGACTCCTAGCAAAGGAGAGTATGATAAGGAAAGTGATGTGTTTGAGGTGATTATTCTGGGTCCTTATCTCTTGGAGATAAAATAAACATATTTAAAGCTAGAATGATAACATGATGTTGAATGAATTTGGAAACCATGTTTTGTTGGGTCTGAAAGTATATTAAATGTATCAAGGCCGGGTTTGCCAGCCCACCTGCTTCTTTCCTACTGTTTCCAAAAAAAAAAACCCACAAAAAAAAAGAGACTAATTTGAAATTATGTTTGTGGAGATTAAGTACTGTGACTGGAAGCTGCAGAATGAGTTTTGATAGTTCTGATTTTATTGTTGCATGTTATCAGGAAGCGATAGTGTGGTGATGGGCAGAATAGATTCATCTTTGAGACAGGCAAAGGTTGAACTGATTGTTACATGGTCTCTTACTGTATCAAAGCAGAGTCTGTGTTACAAACAAAAAGGCAGTACTGTAACTAGCAAAACAATGCTGAAGCTGCTTATGATGTTTTTTCTACCACCATTTGAAGGTGGCGAGTGATGGGAGCATCGACAAATAAATTATTAGAAAATTATGCAATAAAGTGGTAAAATAAATATAATTTTCATTTTGTAGATCTAAAATATGTTGTAGAAACTGAAATTTGTTGATGTTACTTGGTTTTAATCTTCTTTTGCTTAAAAGATCAATGGAGATACCTCCAAGATGTGTGTTTGAGGACTGATGAGAGGTAGAGTGGGTTATTAGCACTATCTCGGCCCCCATGCAGGCTGTTTGTTTTCTGCACACCTACCTGGAAACCTCTGTCCTCTGTTCCTCCCCACTCAGGATGATCAGGTAGCAATACCTATTCTGGCTGTGCAGTCACTTTCCTGTTTCTGGTTTGTTTTGTTTATAATACATGTACTAGTGTTGTGCTTGTACCAATACAATAAGCTTTGGTGGGACATGGTTGAGGAACCCTGCAGAATTTAGCTGGAATGTTGACTGAATAGTCTTCATGGACTTGAGTTACATCATGCATGGAAGTACTTCTCTTCCCACAATGTAGTTATTCCTGCTCATAACTCCAGAATTGCAATGCCAAGACATTGGATTTCAAAACTGGGATTGGGACTTTTATTGTGACTCGGCACCAGGAAGACTGAAGTATATGCAAGGGGTACAGTAGCTTTTATGTGATGGGGTACTTGATCTGTACAAACTATGTTAAACTCAATAAACTGCACATAAAATTGAGTAAGTAGTGTTTAAGTCTGTAGCATGGCTAATCTGCTTGGTGAAAGAGGGGGAGCAGAAGTTACTGTGAGTTAAGTACTGCTTCAGATTTTTAATCTTTTTACTCCATTTCTTTTATTTAAAAATCAAGCTTGTGTCATTCGTTTAGCATTAACATCATTCAGTGTGGTTCTTGATCCAGTAGTAGTAGTGGGGTTTGGGACAGGTTTGCAAACAGTTGTTCTTTAGCATGATGAGTGTCTGGTCTAGGCCGCAGAACAGCCATTGCTCATTTTCCACTATAGTGTTCTTTGGAGTGCAGTATATATTACTACTTCTGACTACAGTACGTACATTTGGAATCTTGTTTTGAGATACAAACATCAAGTAGCTTCTACAAGCAAAGTTTTTAAGGGGTGATTGCCTAGAAAATAAAATGAGAATGAATGTAATACAAGACACTGATATTGTTGCTTCCTGATCTTTTTTTTTTACATGGAAAAATATATAAATTATACTACTCCATTTGGTACTGTCACAGTCCTAGAATAATGATCTCCTCACAGCAAAAGAAGGCTGTGCTCCTGATGCTGGACAGGACAGAGGTGGGAACTCAGAGCTCCCACAGAAGAACATGATGGTTCAGGTCACAGGCTACAAGGGATGCCTCAACCTCTCCCTCATAGCAGGAAGCTGTGCATGGTGTGAGCAGGCTGATGATCTGCTCAGCTGAGCAGCACAGCTGCAAGACGAGGTTGAAAGGCTGCAAGCTGAAGTGGAAAGGCTTAGGAGCATCAGGGAGGCTGAGGAGGGGATTGACTGGTGGAGACAAGCTCTGCCTGCCCTGAGGCTGAACAGGGATCACCCATTAAAAATTACTGAGGGTCAGGTACCCCCTACACCCTGTACCTGTCACACTGAAGGCAGAAATCTAAAAGAAAAGAGGGAACAGAGGCAGGTCCATGGTCAGGGCAGCAAGCAAACTACTGCCTTACACCACCGCCTTGATGGGGGGCAATGGCAACAAGTTCCTGCCCGGCGCAGCAGGCATGTTGCCTCAGTTATGCCCCCAACCTCCCAGATGCCCTTACAGAATAGGTTTGGTGCCCTGCAAATGCAGCCAGCCAATGAGGAAGATGAGTCATCTGGCTTGGAAGTGTTCCTAAAACTAAGGAAGCCCAAACCCAGCATCCAAACACCTTCCATCAAAAAAAGAAAAAAAGAGGAGTCATTGTTATAGGTGTCTCCCTTCTGAAGGGAACTGAAGGGCTGATATGCAGACCTGACCCACTCCTAAGGGAAGTCTGCTGTCTCCCTGGCACCAGAGTTAAAGATATGGTAAGGAAGCTTCCTACCCTGATACAACCTACAGGTTATTAACCATTATTGACCTTCCAGATAGGCAGCGATGACCTTTAAAGAAGAAAACTGAGGGCTGTCAAGAGAGACTTCAGGGCCTTGGGACAATTGGTTAAGGGAGTGGGAGCACAGGTGGTGTTCTCCTCTATCCCCTCAGTCTCAGGCACCTACCCAGAAAGACCGAGGAGGAGTATCCAGGTTAACTCATGGCTTTGTACCTGGTGCCACCAGCAGAACTTTGGTTTTTTTGACCAGGGTCGATTTACATGAGGCCAGGTCTGCTGGCAGCAGATGGGGTGCATCTTTCTCAAAGGGGGAGAAGTTTTTTATCACAAGAATCATCTGGGCTCATTGACAGAGCTTTAAACTAGATTTGAAAGGGGAAAAGGGAAAAAACAGGCTCTCTGGAAATAAGGCCGGGACGTTTGTGGGGCAGGGTACCAGCTTCACTGCTATTTCAGGGGAAGTAGGAGACAATGAGCCATGCGATGGGGAAGATGCAAGAGCTATCAATGAGCTTGGACCCACAGTAGAACCTGAGAATGATCAAACAGATGAGAAGGAGGAAGGGGATAATGATACCATCAGGCCTTCATGTCACAAGATGAGGGACGACACATCAAGGTTGGATGAGATGAATCCCAGAGTTCTGAGTGAGCTGGCAGATATAGTCACTAAGCCACTCTCAATAGTATTTGAGAAGTCCTGGCAGTCGGGTGAAGTCCCTAGTGATTGGAAGAAGGGACATGTTACACCTATCTTTAAAAAGGGTAGAAAGGAGAACCCTGGGAACTACCCACCTGTCAGCCTCACCTCTGTGCCTGGGAAGATCATGGAGCAGATTCTCCTAGAAGGCCTGATAAGGCACATGGAGGACAGGGAGGTGATCAAGGACACCCAGCATGGC
>JANHFX010013064.1:23289-90626 GCA_027560015.1 Chloroceryle amazona | reverse complement strand
GCCCAGGGAGGTGGTTGAGGCCCCATCCCTGGAGACATTCAAGGTGGGGCTTGACAGAGCTCTGAGCAACCTGCTCTTGTTGAGGATGTCCCTGCTCTCAGCAGAGAGGTTGGACTAGATGACCTCTAGAGGTCCTTTCCAACCCAGACATTCCGGTGTTCCTATGTTAAATAGTTAAAGCATACGCCTTTTCTCTATGGTAATGATCCCACTGTTGTTTCAGTAAAGAAAACCAGGTTTCAAACACTTAATTCAGGTTCATTTTCTGAGTTAGAAAGTACTTACTTCCATGCTTGTTAAAGTTTTGGCTGTGTAAAGAAAAAACAGGCTGTTTTTTCCTGATCCTTCTTTTCCATGTCCGCCATGTTACTAGTTAGTCGTAATTAACACCTATTAGCTTGGAAAAGTTATTGATTTGTATGAACTCATGGAGAACAGGTAATGGGCACCAAGTTTGTTCTTTTCTTATCTTTAAAAGATCAGAGAGGGAGCTGAGAAATTGTGTCATACAGCACAGCTTCAGTTTCCAGGAAAATATTGGAGCAAGTAATTGAACCAAATTGTTTGTAGGCACTAGAAGATAAAGAAATTACTGTCAGCTAAACTGGATTTGTCAAAAACAGATAGTCAATTTTGTTTTCTTCTGAGGCAGAGAAACAGGACATGGATAAGAAATAAATCAGTACCTGTTATATTTTATCTTCAGCAAAGCTTTTGACACTAACATGGTATTTCAGTATGCAAGCAAGAGGATCATGGTCTAAATTAAAATATAGTAAAGTAGATATAAAACTGGAGCAGCACCTTTGCTAATCATAGTTTTATGGAAATGGAAAGGTATAAGAAGTGGGATTTTTATGAGGTCTTTTTTGTGTTCCATACTACTTGATATCTGTGTAATGCTTTGGATGGTAAAAAAATCCAATTTTTATTCTTAAATTTGAGTATGGCATGACACTTTGAGAGAAGATACAGTTATGTGAAATGACAAAATCAGAGTTAAAAAACATCTTGAAAAATTTGAGACAGTCTGAAGTAAGTATGGTGCAGTTTCCTAAGAACAAGTGCAAGAATTGGAATGTGTGCAGGAAAATATTATTTAAAGAATGAGAGTGATGAGCAAAAGGCTGAATAGCATTTCAGCATCAGAAGGATCTGCAATTTTTAATGAATACCAAGCTGGGCATGGGACTGCAGTATCAGCTGTTGCAAAAAGTAGTATTTGAATACATTAACAAGAGCATAGCTTGTAATACAAATCAGCATCATTAACTCAGTTCAGTCATATTCAAACTGCTAATTCTGGACCCTTGAGGAAATTAGGCTTTCATACTCCAAGAAGCGTAGGAAGACTTTAGAAGGGAACACCAAGAACCAACACAGTTTAACCTAGGACAAACTTGTGAGTTCATTAAGTGGAGAATTTTAACAAGGGGTTAGATATTTTGCTGTCTGGAGTGTAGTAACTGGTTTGATCTTTCTTTGTGACAGTGTGACAGGATGGTTGGATTAAGTGACATCTTAAATTATCTTTTAAGCCTTTTTATGGGACTTCTGGACTATGATTTCTAGATTGTGTTACTCAAATTGGTAGTGTGAGTAAAACAGAATGATCACCATTGGGTCAGTACAGTACTGTTTCTTAAAGGCTGATGGTTTTTTGCATTCTGGTTGTAAGCATGTGTATCGTGATTTGGAAGTGATTCATGGGATAATCTAGCTCCATGGTATATCAGCTATGGTTTATTGATTACTATTTAAGGACATAGTATGTTGAAACACATTTATAGTGTATATACCTGGTTCTGTGAAGAAATGAAGTGTATACTGACAGACACCAAATGTAGGAAAGTGATTCTGTTAACACCTTCACTGGAAAAAAGCTTAAATATTATCAGACATCATAGGATCTCACTTCAGAAAAGGGGGAGACAGGGAGAGCAAAAAGCTTTGTAAATACTCTAGTATTTATTTTGGAGAAACCTATTTTGGAGTTTACATGTGTCAAAACAAATGAAGTCTGTGACACATCAGTAGAAAAACAGACTTATTTTATTCTGATGCTCATAATATTTTTTATTTTTAAATAGTTTTGATAGAATATCCAGAGGTCTATGAATTTTGGAAGATTGCCAGTGTTATCCAAAGAATTTGGGAAACTTTGATTTAATTGATTTTAAAAATGCCAAAGAAAATATTATCCAGATTTTTTTTTTTGCGGGAGAATGTAACATTTTCTTGCTATTTTTATTTTTAGTAGAATTGTCACAAATCTGCTGGAATGTATTTTTACCGTTAGAAGATAATTTCTGACTATGGGAAAGATCAGTTAAGGTCCCTTATCATACAATCTTTAAAACAGTTGTTGGGAGTGCTCATACTTCTCTTTTGAAATCTGTATGACTATTCATGTGTTGCTGAATAGTCATCATCCAATTTCTAAGACAGATACTTATTCAAAAATGTGCGTGTGATTCAGGGACAAAGGATAACCCAGACAGACTTGGGGAACTCAAATTATCCTTTGGATCTGAGGTAGAATCCAAATTGCTATTTTATGTCATCTGAATAGCTCTTTATACAGTGCACTGTATTGGTAAATTGATTTACTTCACAGGACACTGTTCCTGAATAGCAGCATCATCTTTTCAGAAATCATGGCCTTTAAATGATATGTGGGATTGTTGCTTCAAATGTTTAAAAAGAGAAGGGTGGGGGAGAGGGACAATTGCAAACAATAGCAGGAAAAAATCTGAATCTGTATGTTACCATAGAGGAGGAAACATTTAGCAAAAGAATTAATTTCTTGGTAATACCATTTTACTATGTAGTTTAATAATTGTTATAGTAATCTGGGATGAATAGGATGTAATGGATAAAATTTTTCCCAACTGAAATAAGTTTCACTGGTCACGTCATATTTTTATTACAAAGAATACAGATGAAACAACTGATTTTCCTTATGATCTTCTATGGATTCAGTCAATTAATTTCCATGGATTTGTTCAACATAGTCTAAAGCTTTTCTTTTGATTTTTTTGAGACAGAAGACATAACTGGGAGAGAAATGGCTCTTATATTGATTTGAAAATAAAAGGATTGCATCTCTGTGTTCTGCTGCCCTCTTAAATTTGTCCTCCCATTCAGTGTACCATATAGTGACATATTAGTTCTCTGTTTCTCTTTTCCAGTTCTTTAGTAGAAGTGGAATTTTTAATGCACTCTCTTTCATTGGAATATTTTTTTACCTAATCAAAGCCACTCTCCTTCATTTCTTCTCCCTATTTGTTTGTTTTCTGTTGCCTCTTCCCTTTGTTCGTTACTTGTTCCCTTATGCTCTGTTTAGTTCTCTTCTGTTTGTGGGTTTTTCTCCCTTTCTAAGGTCTTGTTCCCTGCTTATATATTTATTACAGTATCTCTTTGATTTCTTGCCCTGGTTGCAATATTTTTGAACTGATAGCAATCTGAAATTCCAAACCTGCTATAGTGAACAAAACACAGAGTTTTATGTAGCGTTTACAGTTGGAGAAAGAGAAGAAACGTGAATAACTGACTAGAGTAAGAGCTAATCAGTACAGATAACTTCTCAAGAAGAGCAGTTTTTAAGAGGTAAAGTGGTTTCTGTTGTAATCATATAGGCAGATGAAGTGTGGAGCTTGATAGGAAAGAGACAATTAGGAAAAAGTGATAGGAAATTATGGGAAATACAAGCAGTGTTAAATTATTTTAAATGGTGAAGGTAGAAATTATGTGAAGATTTTTAGCATGAATATTTAGTGGCATTTTGAATTTGTTCAACTAAAGACCATGGAATTAGAGAAGAGAATGATTTGGTACTGGGGTGATCTGCACTCTTTCTTCTAGCTGTGGTCTGTCTTTCTATCCACCAAATTTCTTCACAATGAAGACTGTTTAAAATTAGGTACCCTACACCACAGATTATCTTCTTGGGCAAATAACTAACAGATTTTATTTTAGATTTGAAATTTAGACTAGAACTATATAGGAGTGTAGCATTTCGATTTTCCATTCTCTTAGACATGGGTTTAAAAACTGTATGAGCTCTAAATGCTCTAAAGATAGATAACTCAAATATTCTTTACTTTAGTGACCTGTTAAAACTATTCCATGTCAGAAGTGATGAATAGTTTTTGGGGGTTCTGAGCAGGTTCCTCATCGATTGGCTGCTACTTAATAAGGGAGAAGAAGGGTAAGAGAAGCTGAAGTCCAGCTGACTCTGTGAGAGCACACCTGCCTTTTCTCTTTACTTCATTTTCTCTGTAATGAAGGAACCAATTGGTTTAGAGCAATCAATGGTGACCTATTAAGATCAGGCAGTGTTCTGGCATTGCGAAGGCAATTAAATTCAGTGGAGCAAGGATTATAAAGGGAAAAAAAAGAAAGGACCCTAGACTTTGAATTAGTAAGGGTTACATTGTTATTTTAAGATGTCAAAAAAACCTAACCTGATATAGTTTAAAAGAATTAAATCATTATCATTCTCTCTTTTGTGTGAGATTGGGAATGACAAGATCATTGTCATTCGTCCTTTAAATTTGATAGTATCTTGTCCTGCTTCTGTGACTGGAGATTTCTGCACAATGTAATGTATGTACTTGGAGGAGGCAGTTTGCTTTGAAATTTTGTGTCGGTACTTGAAAGCCTTCCCTTTGTTATCTACTGTATTCTATACTACTCAGATGAGTACCTTCATAAAATGATTCATTACAATGGAGGGGGATAAAAATAGCCAAAATCCTTAGTAAATAATTGTAATGTATAGTTCTTGTCAAGTGATAGGTTTAGAAAGTTTGTCGTATATTTTAAGATTTAAATAAGATGAAGTCGTTATAATTCTAGCTAAGCTTTTGTTGCCTTGTGTGAATGCCCTTAAAAAGAGAATTAATTTGTTTCCTGTAAGAGTTTTGGCTTTCTCAAAACCAATGTATTTGGCAAGTTGGAATTAACTTGAATCAAATATTAGACAGTTACCTGCTCCATATTTTAATTGAAAAATGTATCGAATATGGACATTAACTGGCAGTATTATTGATGTTAAATTAAATTCTAGGATGTCTCTTTTAAGCCTTTTTCCTCCTTGAAAGATAAAATGCATGTCTTCTAAGATGCATTCATTCTGCGTCAGGATATTTCTATTAGAAAAAAAAACAAAACAAAACCAAACCACAACAACAACCAAATAAATAAATAAATAAGAACAACGAACCAACCAAAGCCCTGCAGGCAAACCAAAGATCTTGTTATTTTAGAATAAAATAGAGATAATATCAAAACAATAATATTCAGGTATGATTTATCTTTGTATCCCATTTGCACCTTCATCACATGAGCATCCTTTAGTTCTTGCTTGTCGTTGAGCAGTTGAAGTGCATAATCCTATTCTTTCAAGCTTTTAAAGCATTTTTATTGGATCCTTGTAATTTTGTGCTATGATAAATCAGCTTCTTATTTTGAAATTGGAAGCTCATAAGCTAATGTTAAGTCCACTGTAGCTGTTAACTGCGACTTTGTCCTGGCTTCTTTAGTGATTTTACATATATGTGTTTATACATTGATATACACCATTTAGTTTTCATTAGGGAGTCTCTAATAAGATCATGTATTCTGTAATGGGGAGTGGAAATGTTTACGATTCCATTTTTTAGACATAATTGTTCCCCTTTCAGGAATCTCCACCCATTACTTTTCAGACACAGTTATAGAAACTCTTTATGTGTGAATATGTTTATCATGGAGTAAATGTTCTACTTTAAAATGAAATGTCAAGCTTGGGGACTTAAAAGGTGGTGGTTAGAATTGGTGTATTTTTGGCTTCTGCATAAGGAGCATACATAGGGCTAGTGATAATGATTTCTGTTACAAATGTATCCTCTTCTAGGATGTATCATCATTCTAATCTCCACTGATAGAGAGGTTTGGGGGTTTTTTTGCTACATAATCATGCAGCATTGAATAGGTTTTACGTTAATTTTCAGACTGCATTTATTACAGAGTAAGAACACTGAAGGTAAACTTATATTGGTAATCAATAATAGAGTGAATTATCTGTACTGTGGAAAATACTGATGTTAAACAGGTAAAAAATGTCAGTTTTTGAAAAATAAGAGCCAAAGAGTATTGATCAAATGACAATAAGGAAAATCAGGCTTGGTTATTATCCTGAGCTCCTGGTGCAGAGCTTAATTTAGATCATATGGCACTAACAATAATATGTGTATAAATATAGAAGAAAATTGGGAACAGAATAGTTCAAGTAATCTTTCTGTTTTAAAATGAAAGGGCCATGAGTAGTTTAAGCTGTATGTTGCTTGCAGAAGCAAGGCTGCTCTTTCCAGGCCAGTGGGTTCACCAGGTTTTCAGTCTTAGCCTTATATTTGCATGAATAGTCCATACCTTTTATTTGAAGTTAATTGAAGGGTCTGGAATGTTCCTTTCTGGAAAGGGACATCACGGTGTAAAGTTTATGTACTGCCTCTAAAAATGTATTTTTGATGATGATGGTTTAATATTTCAAAAGTCATGAAGCTTTGAGTTCTAACTTATATGTGTCTCAGGCCTTTATCATTAGTATTTATGAGAATGTGATTCATTTTGAGGTTGAATTTTTTGATGTAGAATAGGCATGTTCATAGATGTCACTAATGCAAAACCAGCATGGCTAGAATCATAGTACAGGTGCAGCTACAGTGCTTTCCATTTGGAGTGTAATAAAATGTACTTTTGCATTTTATTTATTCATTGTCGATGTCCTTTTCTGTTTATGCAACATTATTGCTTTGAAACGGATGTGAAAAACTGAAGCTGTAGGTGTGGAACTAAAAGTATATGCACAGGTTGTCTTTTTAGAATACTAACATTCTACAACAAATGTGTGTGATTTAAAAATTAAATTTGAATTCTTACAAATTAACATTGGCAATGCACACATGACAAGATATTTCAAATTATGTTGCACTTGTTCAGGAGAAGAAAATGTTGTATCATGAGAAACAAAAGAGTGTATTAATACCCCTTTATGCTTTCCATAATGGCCTGGTGGGGCATAGGTGGGTTCCAACCAATTAAACTCAAACATCGGGTCACTGTTCTAAGAGGAATAACCATTTCTGCTGAAACATCCTTTTTTGTTTGTTTGTTTCTTTGCTTGTTTTCTTCACAAAATATGAGTATTTTTTAAAAATAATTTTAAATTACTCTGGCATTGAAATTGACTTTGTCTCCCTATGCTTCAGTGACTTTTGCTAAGTAAGCATGCTCCTGGACTTTTTTCCCTTAACAATATAAAATGTTTCTATAAATCAATGTTTCACTACCACTTTGGCACTAGTGATTTCTTTTGGCTTATCCATCCCTTTCCTGAGTTCATGTTGAGAGTCTTAAAGATACTGACAGCTGTGTGTATTTAGGTAGGTACACTGACCAGAGCTCTCTGGAGTGATATCAGAAAAAGGCAATATAAAGTGATACAAATAAAATGTTCAGGAAGCTTGAGTTTGGGGTTGATACACTTGAGCCATTGGGACTTGCAGGAAGTCAGAAAATCTCTACAGTCAGATATGAAATAGATGGATATGGTATATGTGAAAGGACATACATTAACAGAAATCAATACTGCAATTACCTGCTAAATATATAAGCAGTAGAGTTCTTAAACATTTTATGGTAAAAAGTACGCAGGTTATTTATTTATTTCAAGTACAAATTTGGGGGCTATATTCTAAGTGTATCAAGCCTCATTCTGAATATATCAAATATATTTCAGGATCCATGACCCACTAGGGAAAGAGGAAACACAGCAAGATGAAAGAATGTGACCATGACCTGAGAGGAGGAGGTATAGTAGGAGACCTGAAAATGACATGTGAAAATAGGACTTCAGGCAAGGGTAACGAGGGTCACAAGGGCATGTGATAAGGAAACCTTAGTTCTGAAGTTCAAAGGTTCCACTCCATGAAAGACAAAAACAAGTCACAGTCCTGTGTTCCCTGTAAAATTACTAGTTAATGAAAATGCAGCCATAAATAATATTGATTACTTCTATTTCCAGAGATTTATGTCATTGCACAGAGAATAATAATATTATGGAGGAAGAGATAGTATTAGCCTGACAATAGCCTCCTAGTCATAACTGTCATCAATTACAGCTAGGAATAATGCAGTGAAGCATAATGAAGAGCTGCCTCCTGAAACATGTTTTCACTACATTAATATATAAGAATAAGAGACATAAACTTCTCTTTTAGCTGGATATCAAAATAATGTAGTAATGAGTTCAAATTATCAACTTAATAAAGTCAAGTAGGTAGTTTAAAGGCTAATAGAGCACTTTCAGGTAAACTGAATGGATATGCTGATGAAAGCTGTGTTTACTGAATCAAGATTCACATAACTGCATGGTAAGATTCCTTTAAAAGATACACTTTACCACAGAGCACTGCTGTTATTTTGCAGCACATATTGTGTTCTTTAGAGGAAAAAGTCTTTTTGAAGAAGATAAAATACATGCTAGTGCCTTTCAATAGCAGTTGTTCCAATGTGATGTTATAATGATCTAATTGGTTATCAAATATGAGAGAAATATGAGTATGCTCATAGCCACTTCAGGAAGGCCAGGTACGAGACAGTACATGGAGACCTATTGGAGATCTTGAACCTAGGTATGAGACAAGTGTGTGAATACACCAGCGCTGCACATTTATTTATTTATTTTTCTCAACACAAACATGTCACTGCAGGTTTCTGATAGGCTGTACAATTCTTAGAGTTAATATCCTAAATCATGTATTTAATTATCACTATCTTGCGTGCTGTGCAGGATAAGGACTACTGAAGTCACTTTTTCCTTATATTGTTGTTGTTTTCTTTTTTACATCTGACTTTTTGATTCAAGTATAGTGGTTCATTTCTTCATTCAGGAGTCACAATTTAATGTTTTAGCTAAGTAAATTCAGCAGTAGTTAAAAGCTGACAGAGTGAAAGAAAACAACTTCCCCTTAAACTGAGCTTTGTGCTTTTGTTTTGGGACCTCTTGTTTGTCAGTGCTGGAGATGTGCTGTATGGGCACAGTTCTAATAACAGCTGCTATTGAGGTGAAAATGTAGATGTGAGACACAACATATGATATTGTCTAAGAGTATAGGTTGATCAGAGCACTTTAAAAATATGTTTTGCATTTTGGCTTTATGAAGAGGAAAAAAAAATATGTTATGTAGAGGTGCGTTTGAGTGGTTTCTGTCTTGAACATAGTATCCTGTTTAAAAATAGAGGGGGGGAAAAAAACAAAACAAACCACCAAGATTTACCTGAATTGGGACCTAATACAGTACCTTCCCAAGCAATGGAAATACTTCAGTGATGGCATTAAGCTGGGAAAAGAAAGCTCTTTTCTGAGTATTGCATGTCCCCTGAACTGATAAAGACAAAAGTTTTATGGAGAAGAAAAGTTTGTTACATCAGAAGATCCTAGGTAGATATGAAAATTATTTAAGGAGCCTGTATTTTTTCATAACTAGGCTCTAAGCCTATCAACTTGCATTTTTCAGCATTTTCAATACAGCTTTTATACATGCTGAGTTTGTTGCTTTTTTTTGAAAGAGCTGATGAAACCTCTTTCCAGCACTCCTTAATACATAGATAGCTAAAAGGATGATGGCTAAACGCATTCTGTCACTAAGTAGGTATCCAGACAAAGCTCTGTTTGATTCTCAAATCAAAGATTCTTTGTTTGTGAAGGAAGTTATTACTTCAGGGTTGGGGTTTTTTTCCACAGCACAGCCATAAAACTTATTTCACTGTGGTAGCAGTCATCCTGCAACTGTAAGAAATATTTGTGCACTTGCAGGCGCTGACTTTTTCATGTTCTTTGAATGCTCTATGAGATCTGTTATTAAGCATTTGAAAAGTATCACAAAGGAAGATCAAGGCAGATTTATTGTTGTTACTGATACAAATATGCAATATGATCCTCTTTATCAGCACTCAGTTACTTTCATAAAATTCTCTTAGCTGAAGTGTTCACAATGGTAATGCCCTTCACTGCAATGCAGTCTGAGTGTATTGTGGTGTTACTGTCCTGTTACATAAAGCTGTTGTGACCTGAAGGTGTTGTATAAATGACAAATTGCTGCCTTCAGTCCAGCGAGATACTTCTTCCACCAGTGATATAGGTGTGACAAACTGGAACTCCTGAAATACCCAGTAACTGTGGCAAAACATTTTTTGAACATAAATACATTCTAACTTCTTCATTTTTCAGTGGAAATTTGTTAATACCTTGAGACAAAATGAAAAATAATTCTTTCATTCAGCTCTCTTTTCTGGGTACTTCTGGCCCCAGCCTGTCTTGCATGGTTTGAGCTGCATATATTAACAGAAATAGCGGAAGCTTCTTGGTGAATGCTTGAAGGAGTTACATTGATATAGAATTACACGCAGAAGTTTGATTTGTCACACCTTTGTTTTACTGTATGTATTACTAAAGATGCTCAGTTGTCTTTCATTGGATCTGGAATCATCAGCAAACTATTCCAAGTACAGAAAAAGATTAGCTTAAAGATAATGTGTGAGCCAAAGAGGACACAAAAACAAACTGATTTCCAGAAATGTAATTAATTTTATCATTTTATTAAAAGCATAGCAACTTCAGTAGTTGGACTTAAAAGCATGTTTCAAGAGAATGAAACTTCATGGCTAATTTTCAGGTGCTTATTTGTCACGATGGATAAGTATCACCAAGAAGGAAGCTGTCTGCTGCTCACTCAATGTTGAGCAATTTTTGAACACATGAGGACTTAATTTTCTATTACACTTAAAAGAAATAATATTTAAAAGAAAAGTCTGTCTTTATTTTCCTAGTTATCATTCATTCTGTTCTTCTTCCATTGCCTTCAAATTGATTTGGGGATTTATGACATTAGGTTTAAATCAGTTTATTATTTTTAGATGTTTTACCTTATAAAGGGAACTATGTGACTGGTTACTAAAACTATTTCTTCTTCAGTTAAGTAACCAGTTGTAGAAACCTGAACTCAGTAGCTTATTAAAATATATTTATGTCTTCTCCAGGTTGGCCCAGCTGCTCACAAGTTTTAGTGGTGTAGTTCACAGACATGTCAAACATGAATTATTTCCATATTGTAGGAGACAAAGACCTTCACTTTAACAAAATGATAACATTTTCTTGGAGCTATGGCACCCAATGTAGCAGTCCAGCCTGATGGCAGTGTTTCAGTGAGCTGATAGCCATTGTAATCAGTTGAGCCGGTGCAATGTTGTGAGGTACTGTTCTGAATTAATCAACCAGTTCTTCTCCTGATTGCTTATTAAATCAACAAGAGAAGTGTGGCTAATTGTATATGATAAATGTGCTTCCACTCTACAGTTAAAAAAAATCACAAAAGGAAAAGAAAGTAAAAGAAGAGAGAAGCAGCATGAACAAGAAATATTTCGGCTAAAGTACTTATCTGTCTTTAAAATAAATGTAATTCAAGTCTTCTCATAGGAAATAGATTTTACTGTCCATGTTCAGATATTGGAAATCATTGGCCTTCTCTTCTTCCATCTCACTGTTCTTGAGCTGATAGGAGTGTGGTGCAGATTAACATAGGCCTACTTGTAATCCAAATTTATGACCTTCTTTTGCCATATTATCTATTATTTCCAGTAAAATACAGTTTGTTTTTAAAATAGCTAGACCTGTGAAATTTATGAGATTGACTCTGCTATACTGTTCATGTCTGATGAACAGTCCCATAAATAATATTTCTTTTGTCCTTTATACTTCAGACCTGCAGTAATTACCAATTAGGTCTTGAATATGGTAGAAATTATAAGTAATGCAGATTAGAGACACTGATTAATTGAGGTAGCAACAGTACATTTTTGTGGCAGGTGATACTGCTAATACCATGTCAGATTTTTCTCATAAAACACAGAATTTAGACAATTTAGAAATAGTTGGTTGATACCTTCACTGATCTTTCTTGCATCAGACCTTCATTTCATCAATCTGAAGAACGTCTCTTGGAATTCCCAATAAGGCTTCTCTTCCATTTTGTATTGTCTGATATATTTTTCCATATGAATCTGAGTCTTCACTAAATAATTTCTAAACTGCATGTAAAGAATGATCGTAGCAAAGAATTTGGTTAAGCTGTGTATTGTCAGTAGCAGAACAGATGCTGCATACTTAATTATGTTAAAAAAAAAAAAAACACCAAAGCAATCAGAACTGACATTCAACTCTATTTAGCAGGGCATCACTGGTGATTTTTTTATTTTTTAGGAGTTTTTCTCCTACAAACAAAATCTCTACTATTGAAGAATTTAAGTTGGTTGTTCCTTCTAGGTGGCATTGTTGCTGTTAGCACCTTTATTGGTTAATCACTGGGTAGGGTGGTATGGTGGTTTAATATGATCACATCTTTAGTTAGGGAACCAATTAAAAAGCTATCTTTGCTTCAGATCTAAACCAGTTGACTGTTAACACTAAATGCTTTATCATAAATGTTAAGATGTGTAAAGCAAACACAGCTTAGTGATTTACCACACATTTCTGCATTCCAAAATTGTTTGCACAGCAAATTCCAAATTCAGCCATCAATAATTCACATTGATTTTCTAACCATCTCCAACTACAAGGAGCTGTAGGTACAATTTTCAAATAATAAAAATATTGTTGAAAAAGACCTATCAAGTCATTTTTATGTTAGCAGTACCTAGCTGATTCCACTTGAGTACTGGATACAATTTTTTTCAGTATAATTTTAACGTAACAAATGGTAGGGTTCCTTGCATATATCCTTGGATATATTTCTCAGTAGGTAAAAAGTTACACTGTTTGGGTTTATGTTTTTTTGCTTGTTTTATTTAATTATTTAAATATTTAATTCTTTATGTCCATTTATCACCCCCTTTTGAGAGCCCTAGAGGTCTGGTCTTCTCTTCTGCTTATGTGCTCAAATATCTAGATTACTCCTGATTAGTAATGATTCATCCAAACAAACCTTATGTAAAAAGGGTTCAGTAATCACTGTCTTTTTTATCATTCCCACCCTCTTTTGAAAGTCCATCCTTCTTTAACACCCTCAGATATTGAGGCAGGAGAGCTAAGTACAATTTTCTGTCTATAACTTCACTGCAGATTTATAGGAAGAATTTCTGAATTCCTTGACACAGGCCTAAACCACAATTATTTTTTTTGTTGAGCTACCTTGATGCAGGTCAATACCTTATTGTTTTGATTTTTGGGGGTTTTTCCCCCCTCCTCTGCCCACTTTCTTCTAGACTGCTTTGTTCTAATCCTTTTAAAATACTTTTTTGTCATATTGCATGTAGTCTGGTTCCAGTCAAAACCTGGACAGCTCTTACTGAGGTGTCATTGGAGCAAGAAATAATTATTGCATGTTAAATTCAAAGACTAATGGAACATGAGAAGCTGGGGAAAACAGGAAACGTTCAGGTTTCACCAAAAAAAACTTTCTAATATTTTCTTCTGCATAGAATCATAGAATGCCTTGAGTTGGAAGGGCCCTTTAAAGGTCATCTAGTCCAGCCTCCCCTTGTAGTAAGCAGGGACATCCTCAACTAGATCAGATTGCTCAGAGCCCCATTAAGCCTGACATTGAATGTTTCCAGGGGTGGTGCCTCCACCACCTCCCTGGGCAACCTGTTCTAGTGTTCCACTACCCTCATAAGTAAGGAATTTCTTTATAATATAACTCTGAATGACTACAATTATTCGCCATGTTTAAAAATATGGAGGCTCCAGTGTATCTATATCATGAGGCCTAAGCTATATTGACCCAAAGCCATGAAACCTCATCAGGATTTACTGTGCTTCAAAGAAAAAAGTCTTGTTGAACATTATGTGCATTTTGGAAACAATCTGGCTCCACATCACACCAGCCTGGAAGGTATGCAGAACAGACTCATACTTGCTCTTTAAATTCCACATCTATTTTGCACTAGAACGAGACTTGTTGAGGAACAATGCTTTCCTCTGTATGTAAAAGAACAACTTTTTTATAAAATTCAATTTATTGGGGTCCCAGTGTATAGATTCAAAATAAATGGTATAAAGATAAATGAAAGTGATATTTCACTGCAAAGTCAAATCAGGGATTTAATAGCAACAAAATCTTACTATCATCTTTTACCAGATTTTTGAATTCATCAATATTTTTAGTTACTTGAATGCTGCAGCATAAAATACCTGGATACATATTTTAGCAAATTACAAAGAGTAATACGCTGTTTTTTCAAACTGCTACACTGTTGTGTAGTTGCATCAATTTTTATTACTGTCCAGGTTTTGCAGGTGTCACATATGCTTTTCCTACTAGAATGCAATGGTTTTGTCTTGCATAAGTGCCTTTTTTGATTTGTCACTGTTGTTTTCTATATTTGCAGCAGGGATTTCCTTTGGTATGAAATGGACTAATAGAGTTTCCTGTCTAACTGCAGGAAAACATGTCTCCTGTCAAAAGCCAGAAATGCTTTCCGCATTTGTTCTGGCTTAATTCTTTATTTTATATATTTATTTATGTCCACTATTTTTTCCACATGATTTAATTCTGGCAATAGATTTTTTTCACCTTGCTTTTTTTTATCATCCTGTCATGAGTCTGTTGATTCAGCTGTGTGAGTTTGAAGGATTATACGTTTTACAGAGTTGTCAATAAATGGGGTTTAGGTGGTGGTGAACAGCACTGTTTCCTTTTCCACTAAAAGACAAACAGAATGTCTTCTAATGCCCTTGTGTGCTCAGCTGTATCTCATGCATCTCTGTGGCAGTGATCAGAATGTGAATGTTAGCAGCTTCTAAGCAGTTAAAGGAGATAGGAAATATATAGGACTAGCACTGGCGTCTCCTACCAAATGCTTCACAAAGAAAATAGAAATGCCAAGTTCTTAAGAGCTCATTTTGCACATAGTGGATCTAGTTCTTTATTTGTTCACTGTTGCTGTTCTGGGTTGCTTCAATAGTAACTTAGAGTGGATATCAGTACAAAATACCAGTTAATTTCCTTCACCTCTCTTTATTTAGTATCTGCCTCAGTATTCTCAGTGGATTGTAATCTGTGCATAATATATTCAAGAGTTTGTCTGTATCTTACTGGTGGTGCTATAATGAAAGATTAGCATGGATCCTAGAGTATACATATTTCTATGCTTTTACACGTGTGTCCTAAGTACTGTTCTGGAGCAGGCAGCTGAACTTTGGTATTAGCAGTCATCTGGGCTATCAGGAGCTGAATCAGTAGCATGCTTGGCAGCAGTTGTTTTCTGAATTAAATGTGTCCACTGTACAAATGTAGAGAGCAGAAGTAAGGCATAATGACTTCACTCAGAAAAATGATTATTTGTAGTCACAGCGGAGTGCCCAAGTCATAGTTTCATGTTAAGGTGAATTGCTCTGGGAAATACAGGGGACAGATGAGGGCCATTGCCATGTGGGTGCCTAATTAGTCAACCCAGGTAGTTCATTCAAATTTTAGTATTTTAGTATTCTACCAAGATCCAATAGAGCATGCTGTTTCCCTCTAGTTAAAATAATTTTCTTCGTGGGGGGAGAGAAAAACGTAGATTTTTGTAGTATTCCTGTCATGGGAATTTCAGGACCAAGTGTAGCATGACTAACTGTGACTAGAGAAGTCTGGGATACGTGGATGAAACTATTAGAGCATTTAATGTTATCAATAACTATTATTCTCAAACAGGTCCAGAAACCAAAGTAAAGTGTCTTTTGAAGGGGCAAAATTCTCATGCTGCAGTCTTGTTCACCGGCCAGGGAAGTACTTTTAAATCCCCCAAAAGTGATAAAGGTTTTCTTCTTAAAGAATGGTTCAGGGTTCTTTCTGTCTTCCCTCCAGTCTGTCAGTTGAGTCTAAGGAGCTAGTCCAGACCTTGAATTGTGATTCTTTTACTCTGCTATCACACAAAGATTTATAGATCACTTTCTGTTGTGTAAAGCTGCTTTGTTCCTGACAGGAAAGTGAACAATTTCCAATTTCACTGGAAAGCTGCCTGTAGTGTTCTTAATGTCTGATCCCCTCATTGTTTTCTGTCTGCCATGTCTCTTCCTCAGTGAGCAATATAATTAAAATTCATAGTTTGGCACCAGGATTTTGATTATATAGTTAATTCTTCATCATTCTTATGTCTCAGATTAATCATGTTTGCCCAAGCTTGTGTCATCCACTGACAAAGTGCTCTGAAGTTTTTGAGTTCATTGAGGGTCTGTTTTTTACCCCTTCCATCTTGTTGTAATCAAAGCTTTTAAATTATCTTATAATTCAGCATAAACAAGTAATTCTTCTCAGAAGTCTTCTTTAATTAATGACATGCTTGCCAAGCACAGGAACTTAACAGAAGGATGACTTTGTGTGGCTATTGAAAATAATTAGTATACACATTTATGTAGATTTAATCAGCATAAAAGATACCTGTATTGTATTTCAGGATACGTTATCTTTCAAAGATATGATCTTTAGATTGTTTCCTCTGTTTTTTTCTGATACAATAATTGCAATCATGTAGTGTGGGAGGTGGGGGAACACCGCTTATCTTAGAGGCAAATGTATTTGTTATCACTACTTGAACAGGTGAAAAGTAAATGTAAAACTATGCAAAGTTTGACCTTAAGTATCTAAAAGAATTGAGATAAAATTAGATGTTTTATTATGCAGTTAGAGGTTTTATTTATTTCATATGGGTTGATTTGTTGTTTGTAGCATATAGAGAGTGGAGAAGTTACTTGCTCCAGCATTTTCAGTTCTGCAACTGCTTGTTTCTTTTTCCCTTACTTGCAAGATGAAAAATATTAAGTTATCCAAGATTAATTTATTTTCATATGGGATATAGTTTTTGTATAAATATGTAAATAGAAAGCAAGTGTAGAGATAGTTAAAATTCCAAAGTTTCACTCTGAAAGATAAACTGTTACTGTAATTGTTCCCTTCTGCTCTCTTAATTAATTATCCTTTGATCTCATGGGGGTTTCTTCTAGTAATTTCATAACAAGACCCTTTGGAGAGGGGAGAATGTTCAACCTATAACTTTTTCAGCATATAGGACATGAACGATGGCTCTTGAATGAGGAGCTGTTGGATACTTTTTCTCTGATGCACCTAGTGGCCTCACATGTTCTCTGCTGTGCACAGCAGGGCAGCAGAGAACTGTGTGTCAGGTTGGTCTGGCTCCCTGCGAGCAGGGGCTTCTCCTTAGGTTTGAAGTCCCATTTAAAAAGGAGTAGAATTTCAACCACTGAGCAAATGTCTGAAAGAACAGAACATTATATAGTAAGAGGGATTATCAACAGCAATATTCATGGCAGTTCTGCAGAAAAGGGTCCCAGCTTTGTAGTCCCAAGTTCAAAGAAGGATCTCCCTACATTTGATGGAAAGAAAGATTGATTTTCAAACATACACCCGGCCTGAGCATTTTCTTCCTAGTTTGCTGTAGACAGTTGTACACAGAGCCTGCCCACTGATCTCATCCCTGTCAGTGTTACCTAATTATCACCAGGTATTCACCCTCTTGCAGGCATGATGCAGTTTTGCTTGTGGGAGCCAGAAGGCTGTTACATTTTATTGTGCTTAATTCTCTGTTGCCTTTATCTTAGGCCTTTTAACACAGTTGGAGAGCCTTATCTGTTGCTGTGCTGCTATTTGGAGACAAAAGCAGTACCATGGTGTTGTGGGCAAACCCCTGGTGGGCAGCTCAGCCCCACACAGCTGCTCGCTCACTCCCCACAGTGGGATGCTGGGGAGAATCAGAAGGGTAAAAGTGAGAAAACTTCCATGTTGAGATAAGAACAGTTTAATAGGAAAAGCAAAAGCTACGTGTGCAAGCAAAGCAAAATAAGGATTTCATCCACTATTTCCCATCAGCAGGCAGGTCGCCAGCCATCCCCAGGAAAGCAGGGCTTCATTGCACATAATGGTTACTTAGGAAGGCAAACATCGTCGCTCCAAATGTCCCATTCTTCCTGGCATGGAATGTCCTTTTTGACAGTTGAGGTCAACTATCCCAGCTGTGTCACCTCCCAACTTCTTGTGCACCCCCAGCCTCCTCACTGGCAGGACAGGACAAGAAGCAGAAAAGGCCTTGAATGCTCTGCAGGTGCTGCTCAGCAGTAACTGGAAAGTCCCACTGTTATCAGTGCTGTTTTCAGCACAAATACCAATACCCCTTATAAGCTCCTGTGAAGAAATTTAACTCTATCCCAGGCAAAACCACTCCATTGTGTTTTAAAAACTTGGTTAGTGATCACACGTTCTGTGTATTTTAAGCATTTGTCAAAGTTGCCTGTGCTCAATAATTGTACATATTAATTTTGTTGCCTGCACTCATATTCAAGCTAACAAATCTCTTCAGGAAAATCATGAGATGGTACACAGCCTGATTGCCTGAAGTATGCTTTTATTTTTAACCACGATTTAGTTGCATTTCTGTCTGGCAGAAAACTGCTTAGGAAAATGTAGACATTTTCAAGCATGTCATGAGCTATAATAGGCATTTTAAATCTATATGCTTTGAATTAAGACTTTGTTGCTCGTATTAAAGTTGTCCACATGGCAGTTTTTCCTCACTATAATATTTCTAAGCCAACTCTTCCTTTTTCAGCCCGTTGTTCAGTGTCCTTCTCATTAAGATGTCCTATTTCAGTATTTACAATGTCTCTCCAACTCTTCAAAAACAGGTTATGTACCTTCAGTATCACACTTCAATGGTGTTATTTGAAATTCAGATACAGATTGTTTACCTAGCAGTACTAGGCATTTCTAATAAATTCTGCCTTATTTGAAGGAAGATAATCTTTGCAGTCTCAGCCTATGGTGGCTTTAGCATCTTCCAGCGAGTAGAATAATCAGCTACAATTTTTATGCAGAATTTGAGAATGTGATTTTTAGAAGTTAAGGTGTTTAAAGTAATTTTGAAGATTGCATTATTTTAATTTCCATCAAGTAGAAGAATGCAAGAT
Organism: Chloroceryle amazona; assembly: GCA_027560015.1. Taxonomy (NCBI): domain Eukaryota; kingdom Metazoa; phylum Chordata; class Aves; order Coraciiformes; family Cerylidae; genus Chloroceryle; species Chloroceryle amazona. The sequence continues at coordinate 71,620 of JANHFX010013064.1, read as the reverse complement.
TCGTGTGGGAAATCATGCTGATCATTCACCTTGAGAGAAATAAGGAAAGAATAAAATCTGTGTATTGTATTGTGGACAAGGGATGGAGATTGTCATATCATTACATTCTGCCTTGCAATAATATTACAACATAAAAATAATAAACTTTATAAGACTAATGTATACATGATTATTTTAATGGATGGGTTTTTTTATTATATCATCAAAAAAATTCAGCTTTCCAGCAATGTCAAACACTGTCACCTATTTTTCAAAGTAACTGATAGCCATTTAGCATAAAAGAATAAGCTTTATTCCTTTCTGCCTGTTGGCAGAGAACTTTGCTAACCGGTTAGCAATGTTATTTAACCTAAGTGTGCAGTGTGCCAAAGATCCATTTCCCATAGCACACTATGCAAGTCTTTGTCATTCACCTTGATAGATACTTAATTTTATTTTTTTAAAGAAAAAGTGCCAAACAGAATCAAGAAATTTGCTTGTGTTACAATTCCATAACACAAAATTTAAATCTAAATAAATTTGCTTTTAAAGCTAAATATGAAGCAGTTTCTCATGTTCCTATTAGTATTCTTACTTTGCTTATTCTCTAAATTCTTTAAAGCAAGGAGGTGTAACTAAAATATGTTGCACTATCTTCATTAGTAATGCTTTGTTGCTTAGCCTGGAGCATGTTTTGTCCAAGCAGCACAACTCGGTCAATACCTTTCTTGCCTAAGAGGGATGAGAGAGTCTCTGTGGTGAGCCAGCCTCCCTGTGCACTTATAAATGTTCCAAGATTGTTCCTGTGTTTAGTTCAATTCTGTGCTTCTGCTGCTGGATAGGGTGAGAACTTTTACTGTTGTTGGATCCTGATCATTGCCTGCCTATTTAGGATTCATACTGTGCTTGTGAATTGTCAAAAAGAAAATAACCGGAAAAGGCTGGGTCAAGTACATCTGTGCCTGCAACTTCAAGGAGGAGGCATATCTTCAGCTGAAGATGTCTACCAGACCTCCTAAAACTGAAAGAATCTTTGAAAGTTCAGGTTAACTTTCTCTAAACAGCAAGCTGTTAGTCCTCTGAATAATTTGATTATAATCTCCTCAGTGGATCTTCAGTGTCACTTTTGCAGAAGGGCAGCTTTGCGAGTAGAAACCTTGGGGTTTTGCTCCTCTGTGTCTATCATGCTTTTTCTATGGCTCTACCTGACTGTGTGTCACTGGCAAAAACACTGCAAATTATCCTTGATGTGTTAAATAAAACTGGGTCTGCTAGGGTTTTGCCTTCATAATGTGAATCCCAAAATACAGCTTTTCATCTGTCACCTCGCAGCAGCCAACTGGTTCACGTGAGCAGGTCTGGGGAAAGAACAGCTGTTTCCCTGACTGTCAACCATGATTCCTGCAATGCTCTTTACAGGCACTTGTCGCAGTTAAGTGGTGAGAGCTAAGTTCTGCTTTTCTCTTAAGTTACAGGTTTCACCTTCTTTATGAAAAATACATATTTTCTCCAGTTTTGCAACTTTCCCTTTTTCTTCATAGAATGACTTGCAGGAAATTTGCTACTATGATAATTAAGTGATCTGCAAGGTAATATTAATTAGGGAATGGCATATCATTCTTTTTTGCTTCAAGTTATAATAATAAAAATAATTTTTAAGTAAAATTTTGAGCGTATCGTATATCAAGTCTGTAATTTTTTACCAAAATATATAATAGGCTTTTTAAATTAAACTATTATGGAAGCTAAACGAGGCAGAGATCAAAAACTGGCAATTTTAGCAATGTCATGATCAGGTATCTTAGTTGTCTCTTGCAGTCACTTGAATGGATTTTTGTAAATTACTTTTTTAGAATGTTTTTTCTATGTATGATAAAGACAAATATGTATTGATAATAACAGTTATTGAGGCTTGCTTATAAGAGCTCTTTCATAAGGCACTCCAGTCTTGAAATGGAGGAGGAGGTTGAACGTTAGTACAGTAAATCAGGGGTTTGGTGTTTGGTTGGTTGGTTTTGGTTGGTTGTGGGGTTTTTTTTTTTAAATCTCAGGACTGATTGTGTATCTTTTCAACTTGGTATGATGAAGAACACAAGCCAAAATGATACTGTTGGTGAACAGCCATTATGTTGGAACTACAGTTATATTACCTAAGTGAAAGGTTGTTTTATACCACAGACTGATGATACTGCTTGTTTCATACATTCCATTCATACCCATTTCGTAGCGTAATGGTATTTGGTTAAGGTAATTTGCTTTGTTGCTTGTTCAACATTTATTGAGATGGTGTACAATAGTCTATTTAGGCTTTCTCAAAATTGATAGCAAGGACTGTTGGATACCTTCAGATTAGGGAATCTGAAAAAATAAAGGTTAATGGCTGTTTATAGAAGGTAGAGCCTCGAGTGTAATACAGAAGGTGAATAGTCACAGTGTTCAAGAGCAGCTTTATTTGATCTTCAGTTAGTCTAGCCGTATAAGTTATACAACCGGGTATGAAAGCCAGAACTAGCTTTGTTTCATAGCATTTGACTATTCATTTTTATTATTTTTTTTTTTCTCATTAATGAAAAATGCTATGCCAACAAAGACATTGATAACTGGTACATTCAGTGTTACAATTAAAAAGTCATATTAAAAAATTAATTTTTGGCTACTGCAGAGAAACCTCACCAATTTACTGGGTTTGTCCTGGCTGTATGAAATCTTTAATTGTGATGAAAAGGAGTAGGTTATGGGATTTATTGTTTATTATGATTATTAATTATTACTATTTAAAGCCTTTATAAGCACACATTTGCACTAGCAGACCATTTCTGAATCAAAAGGTCCCTTGTTGTACTTTTCTTGGCAAATTATTTGAGAAAGATTTTTTTTTTTTTTGATAGATTTCACATGTCTTTTAATTTATTTTTTCCTAAAATGTATTGGAGCCAACATCCTGAGTAGTTTAATTTTGATGTTGAATTTATACTCCTTTTACTCCTTCTTTCAAATTTTTTTAACAGTTACTCAGTTCTTACAGATCTGCATGAGTCCAACTGAATCATTTATATTTTAGTGCTTACAGGTTTGTCATGCTTAACTTGTGCTACTTAACTTTTTTTTTTCCCCCACACAGGTACATTCGAATCGTTGGGACCCACAACACAGTGAACAAAGTTTTCCATATTGTGGCATTTGAATGTATGTTCACGAACAAGACCTTTACTCTTGAGAAAGGTCTGATAGGTAAGTGGTAAAACTGATTTCCTTTTACATGAACTGTTGTGAACAGTTGCCTTTTAAGACTGGTTGTCACTGCACTCTACTTCTGTTTCCACACAAAAATCTCTTAACTTGACATAAATGATGCTAATAAGCATAGAATTAGATGTCTAGTCCTTGCAACTTCTTTGAAATCCCAGTTTTGTGGATTAATTAATAATACTGTGGGAATGCTGAAGTTCAGATTATATCAACTGCTGCTGACAGAGCCACTGGTAGTTGAGTCACTCTATGCTGCTAGTCCGATTTTTTTCTTTTCATGTCATAGAACGGTTGCTTTTGCCTCCTAATACATTGGCCTGAATTCTGTAACAAGGAGTAACCAGAGCTATTTATTGCAGTGATGATGGCTTTGGGCATTTAGGATCTCTTATACAGCCTAGTTTCAACTGCTGAAAATAAACTCTCATGTGTTGATTTTCCCCCAAAGAGTCATAGACATGCTTAGCCATGGCAGAATGTTATAATGGCTACCTTTAATCTCAGAACTCCACGTTGATGGAGCTCTATTACCTCTTAAGTACCAGCCAGCTTATATAATAATTTAAGTACCTCTACATAGTACTGCTTTACTTAAGGCAGAAATCCCCAACAGACCAACAATACTGAATGTTACACTGTGTCATAATAAGATTTAATATCTATATTTTAAATAGTCCAAACAGGGTGGTTTCTCTGTTTTCTTCCATTTAAACTCATCTAAGTTAAATCCTGTAAATGTATGTAATATATGATTATCAATCTTATTTTAAAAATAATTTAGGAAAACAGATTTCCTTGCCCTTTTTTTTTTTGTGTGCGTGTGTGGTGGTAACTCAAAGATTGCTTGGTTGTAACAGTAGTATGTTTGTGGAAGTGTACTCACACCAAAATTGCCTTGTCTTTCAGATACTTAATGATTATTTGTCTAGTGAATATTTTGATGAGACAAGCTATTTGATCTGTTTTGACATTTCAAGAATTTCAAAGATAATCTAGGGGATGGAGACTTTATATGGCATTTTTAAAAAATTATCCATTTGAGAATATTTTTAGGTACAGAAATAGAGCTTGGACTACATAACTGCATCCTTAGTTGTCTTGGTGATCAGTAGAACTATGCTGTCATTCATTGTGGGTCAATCAAACTGCTGTGTCTGTAAGTCATTAGAAGTGATCTAGAAACAGCAAAGAGAGGCCTGTAGGGCTCTTGCTTTTGGTATTAAAGGGGTCGTTGTCAGTACAATTAATAGAAGATTAAAAGAGTGAGAATTCTATGAGTAGTTATTTGAAAGAGGGATGTGGACTAACTTCCAACTGTGAGGCAGTAACAGTTGGATCCATGACCCTGCAGAATTTATGGTGAGAAAGGGGCAAATGGAAAGATTCTGGGACTAGTAGAAGGCAGTTTAGTTGTGAAATGGTGCAGGGGCACAATGGCTGTTCCAGCAGAATTTATAGCCATCAGTATTACCTATTCAAAAATATATTCAACAGCCTTCATCAAACAAACTGACCTTGTATCCGTTTAGTGCCTAGTTCTGAATACCTGCGATGGTTACTGTATGGTAGCATGTTGTCTGTCTCCCTTGATCAAGAAGACTGTCCTAGTTGCACTTCTGTAAAAACTTTTGTATGACTACCAGTGAGGTAGTTAGCACAGATTTATTTTATTGTTCTAATGAGGGTTTGTAATGCTTGCTTCTGTTTCTGCAGTGACTGGATAGGGTAAAGTGAACTGAAAGCTGTTAGGAAAGCTCTACAAAATACATGAAAGTGCAGTAATCAGAGTTGGTTGCTTGGTTGTTTTTAAGCTTGACTGAGTATAGAAGCTTCATCCTAAACCCTTGAAAAGCAGTATTGCGTATTACTATTGGGTTCATTTTTTATCCCCTATGGTATTAAATATGGTATTAAGTTAGAACAAACACAGCTGCTGTTTCTGTAACCTGTTTTATTATGAAAATGAAATTTTAGCCCTTGAAAGCCATATGGTCCTTTCAGAAAGACTTTGTGACCCTTACTTGTACCAAAACAACACTGAAGATAATATGCATAGAGTTTGTTATTTGAAACCTCATTCCAAAGAAGCAAGGCTGCTGTAGTATTTGTTTAGGGATCTTATGTGGAGATTTAAGAGTAATTACTTAATTTTTGTGAAACCTATTCAACTTGTTCAGAAAACTGTATAGACAAAGAGGGTAATTTATCAGATATGTTACTACTAATATGTAGCACCTATGTAACGGCTGTCACTATAAAGTAAAGATTAGAAGGCTGGTAAACATAACAAAAATGAAGCACTGTTTCATGATAACAGCAATTTTATGTTGCTGTGTTTTTATATACAATAATTTAATGAAAAACTATTAACTTGACATAGTACATTTAAAAGTTAATATAGAAGATGATTTATATGTTCACCCTCTACAATACTGGATGTGGTACTGACATGACCTATTGGTAGCGTAGTAGCAGTATGGAAGTGGCAGGAAAAGTACCACAAAATGCTCTTTCCAGCATTGTCTGGTGTTTCAGTGTTGGTTTATGCTTTGTTGTCTTATTAAATGAAGTAAGAGACAGAAATGAATTCTATCATATGAAATTACTCCATAACACAGGTGTTAGCATTGAGATGTAAGTTTCCTTTTGTCATAGTGTTATCTCTAAAAGTGTAAGTTAACAGTTCTATGTATTAAATGCAGGACATTTACATCACTGTTTCATTTAAAAGGGATGTAAATATTTTTTAAATCTCAGAAACACAACGTTTCCTTTTAATGAACTTCCACTTCTGAAATTTTAAATGGTCTTCAGTCATTAATATTTAATCTAGAATCCAAAACAGATTAAAGTTTCCACAAATAAGAAATGCACTCTTTTGGAGGCAGAACTGATATCTGGTGTGATGTGATCTTTTCTAAAAGGTTCTAATCTGCCCAGGGGCAAGAAGCTACAACAATGGATAACATGTTGTGTCTTTTTTTTTTTTTCCCCCATCTAAATATAGGAACCAATTCCTCTTTTCTGTCTTAAAGGGAAGAAAAACGGATAACCTCGCTTAGTCCTTTAATCTGTACTGAGTGCTGAGGGGCAGTCAAGGACTATGCAAGCATATGGGTTTGACCAGCCTCCTGTCCTGTTCTGAGCCTGGTTAAGGTCATAGGGAGTGCAATTTGGAAGGCTTTTACATGAAGTTGTGTTTATCTGTAGTCTGTCTCAGTCTGTCAGACTATCTCATATGTTACACGTGAAAGGGAGAACAGTGAATAATGACTGAAGAGCAGGAGATGGATATAAAACACTGGAAGGTCCTTGGTTCCCCTCTGGGGAGTGCCATTCAGTACTTAGGAACTGTTGTCAGCCTTCATTTGTGTGCTGTTCAATACCTTAGGAGAAGTTGGTGTAAAAGGGAAAAAAATGAAATTAATAAATAATCATTCACTTGTCCTTTACTCTCTGGCAGTTTTTAAAAGAAAAATAAAAAGTATAACCAAGAGAAACATTTCATATCTATCCTAGTGTGTAGTTCAACCTTGTAAAAGATCACTCATTCCATCTCCAAGGAAGCAGTGAGATATGCTATTTTTGTGTCTAGTTTAATGTTACTATCATATTTTGTTTCTTCTCTTTCTTAAATGTTAACCTTCCTTCAAAATCATGCAGGTTTACCCAGCAGTATGAGCCAAATCTGCTGCCAGCAAGGCCTTAAGAAATTATGTAAACTTGAAGACAATCTAAATACTGCAGGGATTTTGTTTTTTATTCGTCTTCCTACAGGAAAGGACAGCCCTATGGTCAGTTTAATTGCTACCCATTCTTCAAAACAGATCTGGTCATATGGTTCTGGTTACTTTTTTTTTTTTCCTTCCTATTTCCAGCGCTGCAGCGAGGGATGTGTACTTCCTAGGCCTCTTTTGAAACAATTGCTATTTCTGAATGCCTTCTTCAGGCAGAATGTTTAATGAAAAAGCCTGGTAGCCAGCCAATTGATTGTCAATTAAAAGTATGGCCAGATGTAATGACCTGAATGGATCAGAAATCATGAGCTTTAGGCAGATATCAACTGAAAAAATCAGTCTTCAATTAAGTTATTCTAATCCAAACAGTGTGGGATGTAATCCAAGATAGTAGGACATAAACAATATTCCATTTTCTTTTCCAGCTAAATACAGTTTGCAGAAAGCTTTTTAATGAAACAAGTGGAAATGCTGTTGATATTTATTTGAAGTTGATATTTCTTGAGATCTTGAAGATTCAAATGAAATGTAGCAATGTCATCAGGAACTTTCATCAAGAAAATAAGAAAGCATATGTGGAGGGGGAGACAGGCCTTTGTGACTGTACTTTTACTTAACCAAGAAGTCTGTAGACTTAGTATTTTCTACCATGTAGCAAATAAACAGGTGCTAAGTCATGTATTGAATAAACATTAGACTTAACAAAACTTTTGGCATGTGAAAAACAATGAAAGCAAAACACCCAATAGCCTTTTAATTATTTAATACAATAAAATCAAACCGTAGAATAATAGTGACATCCCTATTTTTTTCTTCTTTCTTTTTTCTTAGCTTTCCTTTTTCTGACTCTATTGAGGAAACTTCTGTAAGCTCAGTAGATGTTTTGGTAGAGAAGGAATGCAATTTTACCATTAAAAGAAATAATTGAAAGCTGAGCATTTAACAGAAGTTAGCATGAGAGACAAATCACTTCTTTTTATTAACTAAACCAAAAATTTATTTCTTGTATTATAATTTCTTGTTTATAGTTTCTTCACAAAATGAGGGGTTTGTGTCTTAAGAGAATCCAGTAAAATGAACAGTTGTGTTTCAGTAATGATGCTTTAGCTGAGAGCCTTTGACTGTTACCTAGACTGCAGTATAAATATATTCAATAGTTCAATATATTCAATAATTAAACTCAATTTAATTGCTGCCTTCCTATAAAATAAGACTAGTTAGTAGATCTACTTTCTCTCTGTATGTTTATTTTAGTAATTGAATTAAGGTTATTAATGGCTGATTTTGTAAGCTGGTGCAGGAAACTGCTTCATTCTGTTTTTTCCTGTGTTGCATTAGAGTTATTTGAGGGATTTTTTTTGTCATTTTTTTTCCTGACATTTTTTGGTTAAAGAAAATGATTACAGTAAAGTTACAGTGGATGGGCAGAAAGCAAAATGTGTCCAGACTGGAAGATGAAAGGGAGTACTTTATACTCAGATATGGAAGCTGGTTACAATGACTAAATTAATTTTTTTCAGGGCCTAAAATTCTCATGGAAAAATGAAGTATGTTAAAAAAAGGAAAGAAAAAAAAAAGCTTAATAAGTGATACATAAATGTGGCTGAGGGTACCACACACCTCTGGTACATTTTTCCCCCGCGGGGAATCTCTAAGTACAATTAAATAACATCTCTGTCTTATCTTTAAATAAAGCCAGTATAGATAGCCCTTAGGACATGCCTTGAATATGACAGTACTTAATAAAAATACTGTTACTGGAATTAAATATACTACCAAACTGTTCATTGCTCTATACTGCAGCATAAGACCAGGAGACGAGAAAGTAAGTCTTTATAAATGTTTTGATGCTGCTCTCCTGTAACCTCAATCATCATCTTCTTTTGTTTGCTTACAGAATTTGTATGCTTTGCTAATACACATCTTTCCTGTTCTGTATAAGCAAATGAGATTTGTCAGAGCAAAACTGCTGTATGAACAGTGAGGGAAAAAAAGAATTTCAATATTTGTAATCTCCTGTCTTCTTTTCTCTTAAAACATTGGTCACTGTGAAAGCTGGAGAGACGGTGGATTAAAAAAAAAAACAACCCAAGAATAGAAACAAGACTGTTGGTTTTGACAGTATGTTTTTGTAATCAAATGACCTAAATTGAAGCAGAAATTCTGACAAGATAAAGGAAGAGAACCAGAAGTCTTGAAAATACAGCACAGAGCAGAATCCCCACCAGATGGTATTTTTAATAAATATATCAAGTGGATATAAAAGATGATAATGAACATTCTCAAAATAGGAAGTGTCAGACCCCCCCTAGAGAGAAAGAACAGTATGGCACCTTCTGCACACTGCAATTAGTTAGAATCACTTTATAATTAACCATTGTAGGAGAGACCACAGAATTATATTAAAAATACAGTGAAACAGTTCCTGTGTGGTTTTTAGGGAGTTAAACTAATCACAGTAACACCATCTTAGGAGGTCACAGACTAGTGCAGAAATCTAAATGTGAGAAGGAGTGGGATGATGCTCAGAGGGCATGCAGGTAAAATATTGGATGGAATGAGCTGTACTGTGTTCAGTTAATGCCTTGCATAGCTCAGAGGGTGTCCAGAATATGGCATAGAGCCTCAACATGAACACCGATTTTGACATTTCATCTTTTACTTGCCTTTTAACCAAGATTTTAGTAGCTTACTCTTCCTACAAAAATGCAATAATAAACAGAAGATGATTTACTGCAATACATGAAGTTCCCTGCTGCCAGGAAAGAGGGGAAGAAAGCCAAGGCAACCTTTATTTTGATGCCAGTACTCTTACTTTGCAATGTTAGTCTTTGCTTTTATCAGATTGTTCCCAATGAAGTTGTTCTAATATATGTCACCTGCTCTCCCATAAGAATCTGGGTATGTCTGAATCTCTTTTCACTAACAGGGAAGCAAGGGGTTCCCAGAAAAATAATATTGTGGGTTTAGTAATTTTTTATGGACAAAAAGAGTTGATAGTACATTTGATAGTGTGGTAGATTTTTCAGAAAATGTTGCTTTTCCACTGCCTTGAATTATTACTTGGCAGGGAGTTTGCACTTTTTTCCCCATGTGTTGTATGATGTTTTGGTTGGTTGGTGATTTTCTTCAGATTATACTTCTGACACCACTAGCACACTTAGAACACAGAGTCCTAATTCTACATAGAAAATTATCTCTTTTTTGGGTGCTGGGGACTCCTATTATTAACGTTTGGAATTTCATATAACTCTATTTAATCCATTTTCAGATGTAGTATTTTAAAAATATTTTTTACAGACAGCTATTAAAAGCATGTAATTAAGTTATCAGAGTGCAGTGAGCTTGAAATGGTACATATATATTTGTCATGTACATAGTTTGTTTTCTCAAGAAAAAGTCAAGTAGTGTTGGGTTTACATCTTTTTTTAGTTCTGTTCTTGTTTTGGCTTGTTTGTTTTATGAGATTTTCCAAAAATATTTCTTATGAGATATTGTGAATTTTGAAATATTGTTAAATTGATCATTTTGACTCAGATAATCTTCACCTTTCTTACCCTCTCTTTTAAATTGTATTGCCACACACACTGGTAGTTCATTATCAAAGGCTGACACACATGATTAGCTTTTCTTTCAATACAACCTGTGCTGAAGGAGGGAAGGTTGTGTCATGAAAACAGGAAGACATTGTTTGAAATTTTCAAAAGTTTTGCTGGACAAGATTGTTTTTTTACCAACTGTATTGAGTGCTTTCATATCACCAAGACAGAATCTGTCTGTTAATTTACCAAGCCAGTCTGGGATCATAATTTTTTTTTCCAGTTCTTTGACAGAAATAAAGATCATTGGTATCTTAGCCATCTTCTGACTGTATGTCATCTTTGTGCTTCTTTTTTTTTCAGTTCCCACTGAAAATGTTGCAACAATTGCAGACTGTGCCAGTGTGATTGAGGGTGTAAGTCGCAGTCGCAATGCCTTATTGAACGGAGACACAAAGAACTATGATTGGGATTCTGGATACACATGCCACCAGCTTGGGAGCGGAGCTATTGTAGTACAGCTAGCACAGCCCTACATGATTGGATCAATACGGTAACAGGGTTTATTTTTCTCTAAATTAAGGGCAGCAGCAAAACTTTTGCTGAGCACAGTTATTTTCTTTAGAATATATGACATTTTGGAATGATGGTAATTAGGGGACTAGTTTAGTAGTTGTCACTTGGCTTCATACTTCAGTATAATGGGCATGTTAAAAATTAAATGTGTGAATTATATGTTGAGATACAGCAGTGCAGTTCCAGAAAATATTACATTTCAGTGGCATAATAATAGTAATAGTCAAATTGTATGATTAAGAGTATATACTTATATTAATATAGAAATTTAATTGCAGCCTCACTTGTTGTCAGAGGGGGTGCAGTTCCTCATACACCTCATTGTGAAAACTTTTATTGAAGAAAGCCATCATCTTGAGTCAGCCAGGTTTCCTTTTCACTGCAAAATTTGTACCAGTTCTTACTTGAACATGGAGTGTATAACGAGGGTACAGTAACCTGAATATTGCTTTATGATGTTGGATAAATTAATGTGTTTAGATATCGATTTAAGTTCATTGGGCTATTTTTACAGTAAATGTCTGTCTACGTATGAAGAACACACTTTTGGCTAATGTAGAAACTTTGGAAGTAGATTGGATAGTGGGATTGTTCGCAGGTGAAAACAAAAATTTTCTTGCTATCTGCAGATTCTTTGACCATAAATGGTTTTTTGTTTCATAAAATCAGGCATACAAAAGCATGTCTTAAGAATATGTTGCCTGTTGCTAGGGATGTAATTTGTTTCCAGTGGCAATGAGAAAATAACAAAAAAAACAAACCCAGTTTCTGAAATTAGAGTAACAGTGAGCAAAGGCGGAGACTCCACATGAGGTACAGGCTTTCAACAAAGACCATGAACATAAATACATATTGCTAGGAACTAGTTTGGTGCCATCCATCTGTTATGAGTTCCCTCTTCAAACCTACTCATGAGCAAGTGAGACTTGAAAGCTCTCTTATTACTGCCAGTTTCTGGTTTTTATGCTTTGGTTTACATTGTGGCATTGTTATGATGGTTATAAAACTTCGAAGATAAAGTTTAAAATTAGACATCCAGGCAAATCTCTAAACTAACAGAAGTACTGTTTAGCTATAGATGTTACAAATAATTCTAGTCTGGTGGTGCTCTCTACTGTGTGAAACACGTTGAATAAGAACAGGTTTCCACACTCAATGTTTTATGCTTCTAATTTGGTAGTTTTTTATGTTCAATTAAATATTGCATCTCAAGTAGGAAAACAGGAAGATACAGTACTCAGATTTCTTAAAAGAGATAATTGAAAATGTAATTACATCATTTTCATGTCACTTTAAACCTAAGTAGCAGCAGGTTTGGCCACATGAATGAGTTAGAGAAGAAATATATTTACTAAAATGCATAATTTGTCAGTCTCTGTCTTCCTATCTTACCGTTTTCTGCTATTTTTCAATTGGTGAATCATACCATCTTTTCAAGTCAGTGCAAAAAATTAACTTTCTTATATTAAATATCATGGTAGTGTTTATTCCTGAGCAGAAGATTTTTAATAAGTCTCATTATTAAATAGTGTTAAGTGAACTAGACATTTGGTTGCCAAGAAATTATAACTGTATAATCAGCAAGTGTGTAGACAAAATTACAAAACAACCCAACAAAACCCAAACTTTACATAATTTAAGTCTAATAGACATTTAATGATTTGTATGGTATTGCACTGTACAGATATAAGGTCGAATCTCATCCTCCTTTGTCAGCTTTCCTGCATGTGTAGTACAAACAAGATGAAGAGCTTGCCTTAAATGACAACAATAATAAACATCACCATCTAGGGTATCTTCTGACAGAGGAGACTCTGCCTGCATTGCCTAGAGACAGAAATGCTATTGCTGTGTCATCTTTTCCTTTTTGTGTTCTGCCTGGAGGAACAAGTGTCTGGCGTTGCAGCTATGTCTGTTACAGATCATAGGCAGCCAAGGAAAAGATGCCCCTTTGAGTGGGGAAGTGAGGCTTCACGATGTGGCAGCTACAGCTGTGTCAAGGGTCTAGAATGTTTTCTGTACTTTACAATGCTGAAGATGGTGACAATGGTCTCTTTATTTAGCACCAGCAAATCTGTGACTGGTACAGAAAATAAATTACATATAAACATAGATCAGAGCAAAAAACAATATTTTATCATAATGAAAGCAAGAGATTTTTTTAACAGAATAGCTTCTACATCTGATTTAAGTGTATTTATTACCTGTTTTCCTGCTGTGTGCTTGCTTGAAAAATCCCTTGGCCTCGCCCTCTCACCTAACAGAAAAAAATTTCTAGGAGCGTATTTTTTTGGCTGTACACTGTGACTGCAGAATGACATGATTTGCTCTACCCCCAGAAAATGAGTCATTAGGACTATGGGTTTGGATTCTAAATGAATAATTAAGAACTAAAATGCATATATTTTAAGTTTAAAGACATGAATGCGCCATTGAGTGTATTTGTATCAGAGAGAGTAAATATGTGAGCCTTTCTAAAAAGGGTAGTAGCTGCTTTTAGTCTACAGAAATTGGAATACCACTGGAGAGAGCTGCCAAGTCAGAATGTGTTACCATGACAACTGAAGTCTGAGTATGAAAAAAGCAGAACTGCTCTTCATACTCAAATATTCATTAGAAATATGTAGAGAGCTTAATGTTTCAGGAATATATCTTGTGTGCATGCTTTCTGCAAAAGTCATCCCATTGTCTTACAATCTTAGATCCTTTCAGGTTGGAAGGGACTTGAGGAAGACATCTAGACCAGCCAGTTCCTCAGAGGAGGGTCAGCTAGGAAGACAGACCATGCTACTCAAGGCTTTATGCACTCAGGTCTTGGAAGACCTTCTGGGAAGGAAATTCCACATCTTCTCTGTATAGCTTGTTCCAATGTTAATTATTCACGGTGTGTGGAGGGGGGAGGGGTCTGGTTTTGTTTTAGGTTTGTTTTTTTGTTTTCCTTTTCACATTGTTCGTGTTTTCCTGTGCCTCTAGTCTACCTAGAATGTCCTATTTCTACTTTTGACAATTTTATTTTGTTTTTCCTGCTGTGCACCTCAGTAAAGAGACTAGCTCAGTCCTTTTAATAACCTGCTCTCAGGTATTGAAAAGTGCTATTAGGTTCCTCCCTGACCCCAAACCTTCTTAGGCCAAACAAGATCATTTCCTTAGCCTCTTGCATAGTGTATGTGCTTAACCTCCCAGCCATCTCGATGATCCTCTGCTGGACTTGCTTGGATCTATTGGTGTTGTATTTGGGTCCAAGATGGGATGCAGCATGCTGGGTGTGATCTAACAAGTGTCAATAAAGAAGAATGATCTCTTTCCCTTGTTCTCCTGGCTTAGTTGCTGTTGCTACATCTCTGTATGCCACTGGCCTTCATTGCTGAGAAGGCACACAGGCAACTATTGGCATCTTCTGTTCAGTAGGACTCCCGTGTCCTTTTTAGGCCACCAGTCAGACCATAGCATTTACTGCTACAGTGGATTGGTCTTGTATGAGATACAGGATTTTGCTTTTAATCTTGTTGAATTTCATGAGATTATTTTTTGTCCATGCCTTTAGCCTTCCCAAAGGCTGACAGTCAGCCCTCCTGAATGGCAGCCATGCTCTCAAGTGTATCCATTGCACCTGCAAGCTTGATGAGGGCTCATTCCACTCCTTGTCCAGGTCATCAACAAAGATATTTAAAAAAGGATAGGACCCAGAATAGTCTCCAGTGAAACTGCTCTTGCATCTAGCGGTGGATGATGCACTGCTAACCACTGTCTGTTGAAATACACTAGCTATTTTTAACCCATACTGTAGTCTACTATAGGCTAACATCTCAAGTTGGATACAGGGATACTATGGGAGAGCATATTGAAACCTTGTTAGTATCAAATACTTCTGGTATTTGAGTATAAATTTGGAGCTCTTGACTTCCACACCAAAATTTACTCAGAAGTTTTGAAACAGATGTAACGGTAGTCTGTGCTCAATACTATTTTCTAACAGAAAAGACCATGAAAACGTGGGGGTTGGACTAGAAGACCTTAAAAAGTCCTTTCCAACCCAAACCATTCTATTGATTTTATGATTTAATTTTAAAATAATTGTAACTAAATATTGTGGTTTAAAATATAGAAATTAAAACTAAGAGGCTTATTGTTTTGTTAAGATTCCTACTTGGAACAGTTTACAATATACTTGGAACATTTAACAGAGAAAACGTTACTTTAGGTAGTTTTTCCACACTGTTGCCTATCCAGACAGAAAATAACCTTGCTATTTTTCCTCTCTGAAAAGTCTCTTGTCAATGACACAAAAACTATTATATTTAATTAGGAACAGAAATACAGCAGTTGGTGTGTTTAACATAGTAAACATAATTTACCTTTTAAATGGCTAGAACTTTCATACTGAAAAGGCTGCCTAATTATCCCTGCTTTTAACTGGAATAGAAGTGTAACACTATTCTGTTACAGTCTTTGGCTGATAACTTCATAGGGTTGTGGGGTTTTTAAAAATAATTTCCAAAAAAGAAAGAAAACAAAGAAGATGGAACAGGATTTTTTTTTTTTTATAGTGTAGGGAGATGGGATTCTTCTGTACCATAGTGGTTTCCATGTTAAAACAAATAGAAAAATTTTGCATCTTTGTGAAAGTAGATGAAGGACTTAGCCCTGTTTGAAGACTTTATTTCTAATATGAATACATGATAGCAAACAGTTTTCATTTTCAGAGTAATTCCTAAATTAACAAACAATATCAATTAGATTTAATGTGTTTTCTGTTTGTTTATACCACAATAACGTACATCTCTTATGCTTTCTAATTTTCCATACCACTTCTGCTTAAGAAGGTTTTCTTTCTTTGCTGCTCATTTTCTCTGCTTGCCTGACTTGAGAATGAGATCATAACTCAGAATAAATGATCATATAAGCACATAGCAAATATGCAGGAATTTTGTCTCCTTTATAGGATCTCAAAGACAGGTTGATTTTCTGCAAAATAACTACTGAAACATAAATAACTGCAGAAAATAAAAAGGGAATTATAGATAACTGAAGGCAAAAGTGCAAAGATAATTGTATTAAAAAAAACCTCTTTCGGGGGGGGTGGTGTTTTCTTTTTTCACCATCTTTCAACAAGTGTTGATACCTTATGTTTTGATTTCTGTCTCTGGGTTTCTATAAGAATGCAACTACTTTTAGAGCACAGTACTATAAAATATTTATACCTTATGTGGTAACTGCTGACTTAAAGTAGGAAGCAGGTATCATCCTGCAAGGCATATGACTGTTAGTTGGTATTCTGATAACACCTTGAGTATACATTGTTACACAGCAATCTGAACCAAACAATGACAATCTTTTTTTCTACAGAAATCTAAGAATAAAAAGCAAGCAGAGACAGCACAAAATGCTTGTATAAATGCAGAACAATCAATCATAGGACAGCACATGACATTTAGAGAAATACTGTTTTAAAAAATTACTAGCATCTTTTGATGTACCAGGTATCCAATATAATCAGCTTTCTACACCTGTAAGGAGAAATTTATTTATATTTGAAAAGCTTTTATTTTATAAAATGAGGGATTGTAAATGTGTAATATTTAATAACAGTAGCATTAAATGAATAACAGGCTTAGACTTTAGACAAAGAAGTTATCAGAGATATGTTTAAATCTCACAGTGTTTCAGGAAGTCAGATGGATGAAGCTTCACTCCACTGTTTTTTCCTTCTCAATCCTGAGGGCAAGATTCACTAATAAGAGCTAATTTAGCTTTTTATTCTAATATGGAAAGTCCTAGGAACATGGGCAATTTTGCTATGAACAGATGTATTCCCAGTGAGTATAGCGCTTCATTTTGAAGGCTATCTTCTTCCTGTCATTCAATATCCACCTTAGCAAAACACAGAAATTTAGCCTGGTAGTTTGCCTTGAATGTATTTCAAAGATTACTGTACCTAGCACAAAAAGTGGCCCTTGTGCTCAGTGTGAACTGGTTAATATTCATGTAATCACCTGAAAGTTTTTCACTGCTTATCCAGAAAGGCATTTCATGCAGACTAAATTCCAAATAGGTTCTGTCGTCAGCCTCCCTCCCCAGTCTCTTAAAAAAGCTACTGCAGGGAGGTGAAGAATGAACTTTATTTTCTTTCACAAGTCCCAAAGGAATAAAAATCTTCATTTAGCATTCATGCCAAGTTGCTTTCAGAAAGATCTTGCCAACTTTAATTCACTCATTGCTTGGTTTGTAATAATTCCAAGCCTGATGATTTTTTAAACTTATTTAACTTGAGCTAGGTTGTTTTGGGAGAGAGCAATTATACACATTCTTAAAAGGAACACATATGTCCTGTTAGCCTTTCACTCTAAAGCCAAGCCAGTTATATTTAATTACAGTATTGTGAGTGGAAATTACAGTCACTGGTGTGCTTCTGATATTCAAACTCTTGATCATAGCTTTGAAAACTTGGATCAAGGAAACAACACTGAGCCACCATGATGAAAAGGATCCTATGGAAAATAATTAGCTGTATTTTAATAGCCTTTTTAAAAGAAAACTAATTCATGTATGGTTTTGCTTTTCCCTCTTTTTATCATTTAGAAGACTTGGTTTAAATATAGCTGTTAACTATATAAGTTACTAAATGCAGGATTTTAATCTATTTAACTTTTGATTCCCCCNNNNGGGGAGTGGATGTTTGTTGGTTAGTTGGTTTGGTTATTTTTTCCTTAACAGAAAATTCCATTCATTCAGTCCCTTCAATATTTGGAGACTTTCAAGATAGAAAAGCAGAATGGGGAGGACCTGATGAAGAAGGGGGAGAGGGGTTGGAAATGGGTGGTTTGGTTTTGTTGTGTGGGGTTGTTTTTTTAAGTCTTGCATGATGCCACAGGAAACTATTTTTATTCTTTACAAAGTTGGCTCTGAATTTTTTAATTTGCAAATAGACATTATTAATATCTGCTAAAAGGATTCTGTTAAAAGTGTTTTATTTTAGCTTCTTAAAGCTAATTTTGATAGCTTCATATTTTTTATAATATTAATGAGCTGGGTTCAGTTGAGAGCACCTACAGGGTTTATTTTAAATCTGCTTGTTGAGTAGACGCAATTCGACTTTGAATGCTGGGATTCCAAAACCTAGAAAAAGAGCTAAGCTAGATTGTTTTGAAAAGATAATAGCACTGGGGTTTAGGGCAAAGATACAGACATGTGTATCATTAATAACCAAATTCCAAAGGATAGAGCTTCTGCTTAGGACAGCATCCCTCTGGATTCTACATTCAGCAACTGGCTATGTCATTTTTCCCCCTCTAGCAGTGTTAGTGTTTTAAATGTTAAAAGTGAGCAATAGTTTTTACAGCTGTATTCCTCCCAAGAGATGTAGCATCTGAAAGCAAGAAAAAAACTCTCAAGTGGAAGAAAGGAATTTTATATTCTAAAACTTTGATGCTTCTGAAAAGTGATTACCTGGAAGGATCTGTTGTGTAGCACAAGTTCTCCTTCTTTTATGTATGTCTCAGCTATTTTCATTGACAAGCAATGAATCCATATCTGTTCCACTTTGAAAAATGTGTATCTGTTGAAGATCTTCCACACAGCTGGAAAAAGAACCCGGGTTAGGTGCATTACCTGGCTTTCACACTTCTGTGTGTGTGTGTGTGTGTGTGTGTGTGGCTGTCGTGATTCTCATTTAGGTCATCATTTTGGATAGCTAGCCGTGCTTTGGTTGTTTGACTACAGCAGGTTAATTTGCCTCTGTAACAAATAGATTTAAGCAATAATCCTAGTAAGAGTTAGCTAACTTTTAAAACAATCTGAGGATCAAGAGACAGCAGCAGTTGGTAACAGACAATATATTGCAGTAGATTATTTATTTTCCATTGATGTATTGAGTAAGGGTTCAGAGAATAAGAGCTTTAACAGAAACAAAATCAGCAAGCCTGTAATGTTCCATAACAGACATAATGTAGATTGTTCATTTAGAATGTTACAATTCAGAAGGTCTGGGTAGGTTGACAAGAAAGCATTATTTTAGAGGATGGTAAAATGCAACATGCTGGGTTTGCCTCCAGTCACCTCTAACTCAAACAGAAAAGATTTTTGAAATTTTGTTTTTGATATCACATTTGCCATTGAGTTTATATGAAAGCAGTAATAACAGCAGTTAGTTTTTCTAAACTGTACCTTGCTCATCAGAGAAGTGACACCAGCAAGGGTTTTATGTAAAATGTAGGCAAAAGCACCTGCATTAATCCAAATATGGACAACATTTGACTGCTTCTACAGCGGTAAAAATTCAGTAGTGTCTGCCTCTGTTCTCATCAGTCCATTCTACTTTTAATTTGTGTAAATACCCTCTTCTTATTTGTTAATGCTTCATTGGAAAAAAAAAAACATATTCCTTACTGGTTCATAAACATGCTAGATAGAATTTTCCATGGCCTTTGCTAAAGAAGGCATTCTGTGCTGTTAATCTTTTAAGTACACATATCTCAATCCCATCCACTGAAGAGGAGAGGCAAGGTTCTTGGATTTGCTTTAATTCATATCTTTAGAAATAAAATGAAATTGAGGAATGATGTTGAGGTTTCAAATATCTCTTACAACAGGGAGATAATCCCCATAAAAAGAGAAGAAATAGAGAAGATAGAACATTTGGCAGATGTGTTTGTTGAGAATGATATACTTAAATTAAATCACATCCCTGATGCTTTAAATCAACTTTTCCGTGAGACAAGTATTGAAACTGAAAGCTGTTCAATACATCATTTAGTGTCCTTCCTGAAGAGTTGCATGTGTGTTAGAATGAGTATGGAATGAGTCCTTCAAACCTCTATTTTCATCTCTTTTTTTCCTTCTTTTTTTTAGCAATTTGGTCAACAATTAATTGCCTTTTTCCTCATATTATGTGGGAATTCCCATTTTCCTATTTGCTTTTTAGAAATAGTCTTGCTATATTTACCAAGAAAAAAGAGAATACAATTAAGAAGGCAGTGTAATCTTTTCAGTCACCAGAATCTTTTTTCTTTCCCCTCTTAAACTGGCCTTTCCAAACAGATCTTTGTTTCAGGCTTAAAGCAAGCAATGCCACTGTGCCAAATAAGTTAGTTCATTTACTGACGTACAAAGAAGTTAAAAGTAATTGGTTTAATATAATAGATAAATATTGGTAAGTTGGTTATTATAAGACTGTAAGTCTATTACTGGCCTTATGATTGTAAGAATAGAGACACTCTAATTTGAGATGACAGAAACAATAAAGACCTCGTTTAGTGTTAGAGGCACATTCCAAAAGTAACAGCTAAATTTATAAAGTTTTAAGAGGAGGAAATAAAGGACTGGAAAAATTAATCAGCTTTCTTTAAGTGTTTATTTTAATTAGCATTCAACAACTTATTCCTACTTAGGTTGCTACTTTGGGACTGTGATGATCGGAGCTACAGCTACTACATTGAGGTTTCAACGAATCAGCAGCAGTGGACCATGGTGGCCGATCGCACAAAAATTTCCTGCAAGTGAGTTTATTTTTTTCCATTTATTTGCTCAAGGTCAGAACTGGAAACTTTTTTGTTCATTCTTCTGTTCACTTACATAGGTGACATTTTGACAGTGAAAAGGATGACCAATACCTAACCTGTAGATTACTAAATCTAGAGCCTTGTAAATATAACTTTAGGAGGTAACAGCTTCTAGTGTGGCTGAATATCCAAATTTTCAAACCAGAACCAAATTTTGAAGATTGACATCAGTACTGGATCTTCAAACAATCAGTCTGATTATTTATTCTCATAAGCATTTTGGTTACCATATTCTTGGCTTTGTGATCGCTGCAAGTTAGACCATGTTTTTATGTTCATGTGTTTATGGTGACCTTGGTTTCAAATTGCCTTGCCTTGAGAAACATGGTAGGAGAGGAAAGAAAGCATGCTTGGTAAAGGATCTCTCTTACCAAAGCACGTAAATGTATTGTATGATACTTGAAAGAATGAGGAGAGCGAAAGTAAGGACCAAAGTATAATAGATAAACAGTTACCTAAGCTTGTCTATGTCTCTATTCAAAAGCAAAGCACCTGACCTGCATGCAGTGAACACTCTGATATTGAACAATACCCTTCCATAGAGAAAAACATGCTTCTTAAAAAGTCTTATTCCTATGTTCAGCAATTTGCCTTAACCAGACTACATTTTAACAGGATGGAAACAACAGTACCCTCACCTCTTTTTTCTCTGCATGTTTACGAATGCTGCTCCCCTCTCTCAGCTGGAAGAAACAAAACAGATCTCTTGCTAATTTGGTCAAATTTTACAACTGTTTTTTTGTCGTAGACAAATCCTTATTTTTTTGATGAACACTTGGACATCTGAGCCCAAAAAGAGCTAATCCTACTTTGGTATAAAAATTGTCATCACTTGGCCTATCTGTCTTTGTTTAAAGCAAATGAGAAGTAGGTCATGTCTTTGCATGGGTCTATGATTGCGGGTTTGACTACAAGCACCTTCTGATTAGCAGTCAACTATGAACTATTCCACAAGTATTTATGCAAGGCTGAAATATGAATTCTTTCTTAAAAGAATACTTCAAATTATATGTGCTTCTTTTCTAGATTTTGGAGATCTGAGTGCAGTCTAGGTGGTTGATAAGGTCTTGAAATCCTGGGTATACCCTCTCTGGCATTAGTTCTGTGATTAATATGTTGCAGTAGACTCCAGGAAAACTCTTGCTTTTCTGTGAAAGATATGCTGTAGTAGCAAATGGAAGTGGATAGAATCAAAACATGGGAAAATTTTATAGGGGCCCACATTTGAAGAAACAATACTTGCAATGAGAAATTTTACTTTCCTAGTAATAATCTCAATTCACATTCCTGTCTTCAAAGACATGTGGATAAGAGTTGTTTCCTTTGCTGGCTTTCTGTCTACCCTGTCCTTCAGTGGAGTTAGTCCTTTGTGAAAGTCTTTAGTGTGCTGTCTTACAAGTGCTCTGTGAGGTTTCCAAATCATTTTGCTGAACCTCTGGCACAAGGGGCAGGACAAACCATAAAGGCAACAAACACAGACCTCAACACCTTTGATGATCAGTAAGTGGCAAACAAAATAATAAGAAAATTAAATTATGTTTAAATGGTATATATTGGTTTTGGCAGTCTACTGAAGCATGAACTTCCCCTTTAAACTATGCGTATGCTGCTTTGTGTTGTTTTAATGGTATTTTTTAATGTAGTATTTTGTGTAAATTAGTAATCCAGCGCTCAAAGCCAGGAACTAACAGGCTACTCCTAACGTCCTCTTCTCCCAGTTTTAAAAAGCTGAAGACTGAAACTGGATGCCTGTTATCTTCATAGGGGAAGCTCGCGTACCTTCCTAAGTGAGAGCCAATTAATGCATGCTGGGTGTGTAATTGTCATTTTTCAAATGCTCTATGGGGGCTATTTTTTTTTTCTTTTCCACAATAAGCTGTTTTTCTCTACACAGTATGACAGTAATGAAAAACAGTCGTGTTCGACTCTAGGTTTCAAAACATTTATGATAAGTGGGCCTGAGCGTGCTAGTGTTGAACAGCAGAGACTTGTTCTTGTTAGAATTTGCTGACAAAGAGTCTGAAAGTCAAATGAAAACCAGAACTTACCAAAGGCCAGTAGAAGCCAGACCTCAGAGTTATTGACACTTATGATAAAATAAGCCCTGTAAAGACAAGTACGAAACAGGGTATCACAATAGTTATCAACTCAGTATAGCTCTTTAAGGTTCTCTTACGTAGTTACTGTGAAATGGATCTAACCCGTTGGTTTCAGACATACCGTATTCAGTTCCCTGTTAGGAAAAATGGGTCTAATGCTCTGGGCAGTTCCAAGGCAGTTGGTATCAACTGTATGTATGGCTGGTTTGGGACAGTTTTATGATTTTCTTGTGAAGGGCATGACTTTATTTTCAGAACGTTTGTAGCATATTGCAAGATATATATATATATTCCCCCTGGACTCATTGTTATTCAGAGTATACTGCTGTTATGATAAATGTTTAAAAACTTTCAAACTTAATTTCACATTCCTATTGTTTATTATCTTTTTATTATATAACAGCTATTTTCAAATCCTAAATTCTCAGCTCAGTTCCCCTTAATTTTTTTTCTATACTTTAGTATGAATGTAATCAGTACTTTAACACAAAAATCCCTTTGGAATGTGGGTGCAAGATTAATTAACAAAATTTATAGCTGTCTTCTGATTGATTTTTCAAGAATAATTTTCAACTTTGAGATCTACTGCTCTTGTCCAGTGTTTCATATTTCTATCCTATGATGTACTGTGTGCATTTTCAGGCACAGCTCTATTTCCTTTGATAATAAATCACAGGTAAAGAACACCTAGAGAGATTTAGGTCATACACTTAACAGTTCTAAAGCACCTTTCAGGGGTACTGAAGAGTGTTTTCCATGTTGTCTGAGGATTTCAAGTCAGAACGTACTTCTGCTTTGCACAGTATTAGTGACAAACTCAATTTTGGATTTTTGTTTTCTGAGTGTACTTTTGTGAAACCAGGCTAGTATCTATCATGATGGGATTATTTCTTTTGCCGTGGAAAGAATATTCGAAGTGTGTGAATACCTTTCCTCCTAACTGCATGTGACAAGTTATGTGCTCGTATTTGTAGCTCTTTATACTTAGCCCCAATACAGCAGTTTTTTCCTCATTTCCTCCTCTAGTTCCACCAGTCTATGAGCCCCTCTCTACAATTCCCTCACATCCATTTTCATCCCTCATTCTTGTCCTTAACCACTTTCATAGGACTGTTTTATCCCAGAATAAAACATCTTAAATGCTTCTCAGCCCTCTTGCTTTTCCAGCTGCCTGTATTCTGACATCACTTTTTCTGTTGCTTTCTGTTAGTATTGTGTGCATCTACTGTCCTGTCATGTCTAGAATAAGAGAATAACATTTTTCCTAATTTTTGTATAATCCTTAATTCTGTCTCATGCCTGAGCTCCAAAGTGATGGAGTGGAACAGGATAAAAGGAACTACTCTTGTACGTGCAATGTCAGTATTTTTACCATGTTTCATCTTATTTTACATTAAGTTAATTTCACAGCAAAACTGCTCCTGCACCTCTTCTGTCAGAGCATATTTCAGCCACAGTTCATGAAGCAGATTTACATGAAGCAGATTTCACAGCAACTCTGTGAAATCCAGATGCTTCCTCCAGAGTTGCTGAACTCACTGTAGCTGCATTCATACAATACAAAGATGAAATGTACTCAATCAAGGTGTCTAGGAAATTGTTACATTTTTAAGCTCAATTTCAAGTCTCACTTCACAAAAATAAACTGAGGGTTCTCATTAATCTGTTCATTATGCTGCTAGTAATGCCTACTGAAGCAAGTCAGGCGGATTGAAAGGGTCATTTTATGTAATTATTGTGCTTAAAAGCCCTGAATGATAGAGACATTGAATTATGTATTTTTCCTTGTATTTATATGCAATATATACACTATATATGAAAGATTCTAATAAAGCAGAAGAAAGAGGCTTCAGCTTCACAGGCCTGTCTTATTAAACACAAAGGATTAAGATTTCACAGAGAGAAATCAAGAGTTGTATTCCATTTCAGAGCATTAGGAGCCTCTCAGAAGCGTGAAAACTCTGCCTCTAACATTTTATTTGCTATCTATTATTTTAGCTGAGTCTAGTTTGATTGAAAAAATATCTAACTTCTTTTAAGTTAGGCTTCTTAGTGGTGATGCAGGATCACAAGAAGTTTTCATTCGTTTTTTCCTTCAGTTCGTTTTGGTTGCTTTTCAGACACAAATATGCATGGGTCTGTTGAAGAAGCCTCGAACAGAGTAGGAAGGAGTTGCAAAATGCAGCCTCTTAGTCAAGAAGCATAGAATACCAGGTTGGAAGGGACTTTAAGTCCAACCTTCAAGTCTCCCTTGCAGCTCTGCATGTGCTGTACGCAATGAAGTTTGGCTTTTCTCTGCTTTGGCTTGTTACTGGCCTGTCCTCAGCTTCTCTTCATGCATGTTGTTGTGAGAAGAGTGAAGAAAACGTCTCATTAGACATCAATTTGGGTGCTAGCTCCCTTCTGCCTCAGAGAAAATAAGCAATACCAAATAATATCCATAGCATCAGTACCTCTTTCTTTTAGTATTGGATTTTTCTTCCATGACATTGAGAACTTGAGTGCAGGCCTATAAAAATTGTCAAACTAACAATATAACTAGATGTATGTTTTATTACTTTGTACTATATAATTTAGAAAATACCCATTTTGGTGAGGGAGTGGAACAGAAACTTGAAATAATAATTATCCCAAAATGTATCACTAATATACACAAATAAATTTATATAATAAAAACTGTGAAGGGCCAAGCTGTGCTTATGAAGCTCAATTACATTTGTTTTTATCTGGTTTGGAGGGAATAAGCAGAGAGAGGACTTCAAACCTTATCCCACAAAAGTGAAATCCTAGGCAGTTTTAAATTGTTTCCTGTCCTACTGAATTCCTGTTCACTTTAGGTGGGTTTTGGTGGTTGGGTCTTTTTTTTTGTAATATTTCAAACAGTAATAGAAATCCTGAAGAAAAGAATGTGCCTTGCTCTTAAGGAATGTTTAATATACTTTATTCTGTTGATCATGATTTACAATAAGCCCGGGGTTTCCTGCTATTTATCCAAGAGAAAAAGAAGTTTATATTGACTTTTCATGGTAATAGATTAAGTTTGAATGTATTTGTGAGCACTTCCTGTGTTTGAATCTTTTTCACAATAAATAGTGGTCATTAAGTGTGTATAAAATACCTGTTGCCTAGTCTTCCATTTAAAATAAAAATCATAGCAAACATTAATTTATTATTAGCCATTATTGTAATTATTTTATTATTTATTATTACATTGACATTTCAGTAGGCATTAAACTTCCCAATGGCTTTGCTTTTTTAATTCTTGACAGATGACTTTCTTAAAGCTTCTCTAATGAAACAGCGAACTATCAAATTATTCTTACTACAGGGGATTACATTTTAAGTTTAAGCTTGTTCTCACTCTTTGCAGATACCATCTGCTTCTACTGTTAGCACTTGATCCAGGAGGGGGTTTTAGTACATGTATTTTCATTCTGATCAGACAAGGGAAGAGACAGCACTGAAGGAGGGAGAGGATGCCTTAATTGTTTTATCAACCCCCAAATATTTTTCTAACATTCAGACTTTATTCTTTTTCTGATTATCTTACTCCTGGGTTGATATTTATAAAGCATCTTTGATTTAATGAGGTAGGGATTTGTTTTCCCTTTTGTGAAAGTGGACAGGTCTTGGTCTGTCTCATTTCTGTATGCTGCACTCATTCTTGCATATTCTGCACTAAGCTATGCTTTCATCTGTACATTCATCTTTAAAACTACATATCCCAGCTGAATCTGAGCAAGGCCATCTGCTGCCAGAATCACTGATTTTGTGCTAGCTTCTTGTAAGTTAAGTAAATCATTATGATCGTGTGCCGTTGTGTTTTCATCACAAGCTGTTGCTGTCCTTTACCTGTCTGAGACACGGCATTCCTGGAGATTTCTTGACTTCTGTTTTAATGCCTGTGACTTTTGTAAAAATACTAAGCCAACATATGGTTACAGTTGATTTGTCAAATTTGCCCACTTTGACCATATTTAGTTTAGAAGTTAGCAATGCAAAGTCACAGGTTGGATAATCAGACTTGTCTTTTGCGTTATTTTGATGCATACTGCTCAGCATCGCCTTCTCATCTGGCACAACAACAGTAAAGACTTTCTTGCACACTTATTTGTTTGAAATTTTAGGCACCCAGTTCCTAGAGCTTTTAAATAATAGTTTTTGTTGTAGTTTTACTTTTTCTTAAAGACAGTATGAATTTACTCTATTTCGCCAATTACTTTACCTGCAGCTTGGTGTTTTATTGTAAATCTTTCATTTTGAGTCATCAAACATTTCATAGGCTTTTTGCTGCGTGCTTCACATGCATTGGGTAGATTCAGGTGCACTTCAATGTCTTTCAATGATTTTCTCATTTTTCTTTCTTTTTTTTTTTTTTTTTTAATGTGCCAGAGACAACAGCATTGCTTAGTAGGCAGTATATTGGGGGGGGTGGGGGTGGCAGAGAACACCACACCAGAACCTGAGATTAATATTACTTACTCTAATACTGTCTTTAGTGCTTGTTGTTAGGATAGATTTATTCAAACACAGAAATTCAAAACAGAGTTGTGTTTCCCCGAGCCCAGGGACCAGATTGTAGAACCATTCAGACTTCTTGGCTCTGAGAAAATATTACCTAAGTTTCATTTTAAAACTTCCTTATTCTCAACTTCACTTGATTGTCTTCTGCGTTTACTTGAACATGGTGCCATGCCTGTTTTCAACATGTGCCACCAAAACAACTAAAACTACTTCACCTGTGCTAATGAATTAGGGTTTGTAGAACCAATATTAAATTGATAAATATGGTGTGGATATCGTAGGTAGGGTGCAATCTGGATACTGAAGCTCCAAGTCTTATTCCTGAGATTAATCGTAAAACATTCTCTTCTCCTCTTTGTACCCTTTCTTCTTGACTTCCATCTGTCAATTCTGCCAGGCTAAAAAAGAAATCAAATGATGCAAACACTGTTTTTTTTAGTGAAATGTGAAATCTTTATGCCTTTTGAAAAGTTTAAGGGTGCTGAAAAACATCTGAGAGGAAGATAATTAATTATAGGGAAATGTTTCCTGAGATTTAAGAATGTGAGATTTTGATACACCGAGATGGATACCTGAACAGCCCATTTCTGCAGCAGCTGACTGGTATGTGTTCCTTATAGTGTAGAGGTAGAAGTGCACATATTCCTTAAGAGTTATAGCATGACTATGTTACTGTATTTTGCTTGACTGGACTATGGTCACTTTTTAAACTATTCTGTGATTCTCTGATTGTGTACTTTGGGGATTCCTGCACTATGTGGTATTTGGTGTATTTTTTTAGAATGCTCTGTCAGTTAGCTTCATTATACTTGAAGGGATGGTGCTTCCTTTCTGCTCTTTGCTTTTCTGTTACACTGAGTTCCCCCGCTAAGATTTTTTTTTTCTCAGTACCAGTTCTGAACATCCTATTATCTAATTTCAGCCCATTATTTTTATTGTATTCCTGTAAACCCATTTTTCTTAATGGATTTCATACCTTTCAACTACCTATTTATAAAGTCATTCTGCCTTTTTCCTGTTACCTTGGTTGCTATTAAACAACATTTGCCTGACTTTTTGTTCTCATTCATCATCATGCATCAAGTTTCCCCTTCTGAATTTTACCCAGCTCTTTGTCTATAAATTTTCAAGATACAGTTAATTAATTAGTAAAATGTAGTTTATCTGAAACTATTGGGAGGGAAGCTACATTATTTTTTTTTGTTCTATAATATGGTAACAGAAGCCAAAGTTGTGTTTGTGACTTTTGTCTCTCTTACTTCACTTTAGTCTTATGTCTAAAATTACTACAGTCAGGGATGTAAGGTCAGGGTTTTTTTCTTATCAAGCTTCAGTTTGAGGTCACAAGGCTTTATTTTCTGACCTTAAGGTTAATAGATAACTCAAGTGTGGTAACAGAAAGGGTTACAGTTTTCCTCCCTTCTATTAGCAAACCTCAATGTGCTTGTATTGCTGTTATGAGGTAGCGCATGCTGATTTACTTTTTTCACTGTTTTATTCTTCTTAGAGGCTGTGGTTCAATTTACTGCATTCCTTGGAGGTTTGACTTGTCAATTAGATGTTATCGACAGTAATAGAAGGGCAGTTGCTGTAAATGTGAAGTTTTTACGAGTGGGCCATGAAATCACACCCAGGGGGAATGTAAGAGAGAAGTGCAAGAGACATAGTTTTAGTCTACATGTTACAAAGGAAGAGATTGATAGGGAGCGTGATTCTGTATATCTTTAAAGATTTTATGTACTTGCTATTCCATTGGTATGAAAAGTTACATAATAAAAATACCTTACAGTCTGTTGTAGGATTATGGGAAGGAGAAGTCTTCAAAGTTAAAAGCTTCCTACTAGTTGTATTACTGGGTACATTAATACATTGGATGGCTTTTCATATCTTTGCTATCATATCTTTCCTCCTAACATCAGGAGCAATAACTACTGATAATGAGTAAGCACAATAAAACCATTTCAGCCTCTAGGATTGTGCAGCTTGTCTTCTGCATGTGTTCTCTGGTGTACACAAAAGTATGCAAGATGATATCACAGGGCAAGTTACTCAAGTTCACAGCCTCTGTCTACCACCACTGCCAGGTGTTGTTCGAGACAGTTCCCAGTAAATAGCCCATAATTTCATTTTGTGTAACTTTTTTAAATATAAAGTTTATTTCTGGAAGTGCAAGAAGACAACCTGTTGAAACTGGAAAAATGTGTGAGCAAGGTAAATTATATGAGTACACAGCTTATGCAGGACAAAAATGCTACCGGATTCCTACATGGGCATGTGGATGTAATTGAAAATTGGTTACTACATTTGGTTAAAAAAAATAAGTGCTACTTTTAATTTTTACCACTGCTCAATTTGATTATACTTTAACACTTTCTTTAGGTAACATTTTTTCTAAAATAGCAAAAAATATCAGTACTGAAGCTGTGAAAGCAGGGGCTACTACAAGGAGTCTTACATTAGAAGCTTTATAAAGATGTCCAGAAGTCTGTATAGACTTTACTAGATCTATTTTCTGTCAGATTTTTTGTTCTAATATGTCTGACTTATCAAGCCCACATTTGGTTTCTCTAATAAATCATGTACAATAAAACATTATAGCAGTTCAGTAAAGTTCTCTTATTTTTTTGGACTGGTTGCAGAGACCAATCATAGTATAGAAATAACTATGTGTTTTGTTCAGATTATTTAAAAATTGTGTTCCTTGTGGGAAGTAGATTTAGAATAGAAACTTTTGATGGGGTTTTCCCAAAAGGAAAATATATATTTCTGTGTCAAAATACAAACTTGTTATGGAACATATACCACAACAGGTGATTTTTGGTATTTATTATTCTCACATTTATTCTAGACTCTCATTATACTTATCTTAACTATTTTTACTACCTCTACCATTAGTACTTTAAGTTGGTCTTCAGGGTTTTTTTCCTTATTAGACTGGATAAAGTATATTTACTACATCATCAATGGACTATAGCATAATTGTAACCAAGATAAATTATTAGGAGAGTTTTGCCTCTGTCTCTTTGAGAGCTGAAGAGAAAAACCTGTTACTTCTAAGTTGCACCTTCCTTGCTTCCTTAGAAGCACCACATTTGATGGGCACTTTTTGAGAAAGTGCTGTCATGTTGACAGCAGAATAGTTGAAACAAGAGCTGGAGGTCTCAGTTTTCAGTTGAGGTAGACCAGGGGTAGAACTGCATGTAATTTTACATTAATTTATAAACCTAACTGTAGATGGCCTTTGATTCCTCACGGTATTTCTTTTGCATACTTTGTCTTCCACCTCAGTGTCTTGGAAGGCTGGATAGAAAGGGAGTGACTGATCCAGCTACCCAGTTTGACTTCTGTGCTTTATAGGTCTGACTCTCTGAATTACTATGTTAAATTACAGCTTTAACAGGAGAGGGAGTATTACTTCACTTTATTGTTTAGTACTCTTATGGTGGGAAATGTGTTCTTTATAGGCAATTTATAAGGTAGCTGTAGCCCTTTTTGCTATTTTATAAAGAAAAATGTCTGTATAGCAGTAACTGTTACAGCCTTTTTAGTGCACACTTTGGTGTTAGTTTTTTTTACTACTCCATAGTAGAGGTTAGTATGCTATTCATTAATAAAGAGAGGGATGTAACACATATTATGCAGAACATAGTGGAGTGCTTCTCCAGTCTGTTGACTTCCTACATGTGCACACATTTTTTTATTTGCAGTTTCATATGCTAGTTACATGCTGTCTTGTTTACATCAGTACAGTTGACAGATGTAATGTAAGGAATGACAGCACAACTCCTTTTGCCTTTTCCTGTTGTCTACTTTTACAAATATCTCCTCACTATTCCGTTGTAATGAAGGATGTATTTTATTTAAAAAATACGTAGTCACAGTTGAAGAAAAGTCCTCATCCAAATAAGCTAAGAAGTGTTTTGTCACTTACTACAGAATGAAGCATATGTAGATATGGTGGGTTGACACTGACTGGATGTTAGATGCCCACCAGAGCTGCTTTATCACTCCCTCTCCTCATCTGGCCAGGGGAGAAAAAATAGGAGAAAAGGCTCATGAGTCAAGATAAAGATGGGAAGATCACTGACCAGCCAGTGTCCTGTGTGAAACAGACTCATCTTGGAGAAATTTATTACCAGTCAAATCAGAGTAGGATAATGAGAAATAAAAACTAAATCTTAAACTAAAACTAAACCTCTCCCTTACCCTTCCCTTCTTCCAGGGCTTAACTTCACTCCTCCCTCCTCAGCTGCTCAGGGGGCAGGGAATTGGAGTTGTTGTCAGTTCATCACACATTGTCTTTGCCATTCCCTCCTCCTTAGTGGGAGAACTCATCACAGTCTTTCTCTGCTCCAGGGTGGGGTCCCTCCTGGAGGACTGTCTTCTGTGGGAACTTCTTTCTGCAGAAGATGTGATTTCTTCCCACAGGCTAACTGTTCCAGTGTAGGTCTCTTCCATGAGGTGTAGTCCTTCACAAACATATTGCTTCACCATGGGTCCTTGACAGTGTCACAAGTCCTGGAAGCAAACCTGCTCCAGTGTCGGCTTCTCTCTCCATGGGTCCACAGGTCCTGCCAGGAGCCTACAGCAGCACAGGATTCCTATAGGGTCACAGCCTCCTTTAGGCATCCATGGGGTCATTCACAGTCTGCAAGTGGCTATCTGCTCCACCATTAACCTCCATGGGCTGCAGGGGAACAGCAGCCTGCCTCACCATAGTCTTCGCCACAGGCTGCAGGGGAATCTCTGCTTTGGTGCCTGGAGCACATCTTGCCCATCCTTCTTTACTGACCTTGGTGTCTGCAGAGTTATTTCTCTCACATATTCTCACCCCTCACTCTGGCTGCAGTTGTTGTGCAGTAACTTTTTATGCATCTTATATATGTTATCACAGTATCACAGAGGCACTACCACCATTGCTGATGGACTTGACCTTGGACAGTGGTGGATTCATCTTGGAATTGACTGGCATTGACCCTGTTGGACATAGGGGAAACTTCTAGCAGCTTCTCACAGAAGCCACCCCTGTAGTCTCCTGCTACCAAAACCTTGCCATGCAAGCCCAATACATTGGCCAAGAATTAGAAAGCAAAATTTAGGTTACTTGCTGTTAATTGTTATTTTTCAGGTTCATTTCCCCATTTGCTTCCACTGTCTTCCAGTGCATGCACACAAAATATACATGCTTGTCCTAAAGCAAACCATGATGTGAATATATAGTTATTACAGCTTGATGAATGTTAGTTACATGTAACAGCTTTCTCTTTCATCTTGCTACTTTGGTTTCATCTGAAGGTGGATTCAGCTGTAATCACTGCTGCTCTGGTGATCCTACAGTGTGGTAGTATTCTGGAGTGTCAGTGGCTCATTAGAAAACCTCAATGAAAGATAAGTGTCTACTTCTTTCTTACTTTTCTCTTTCTGGAAGAGGAGGAAGTAACAGGGTAGGGCTACTATTTATATCGTATTATATGTAATAAGTCTTAGAAAGATAGCAGCTTTTCACAGAAATATCTAGAAAACAATTACAAATGCTGAGAAAATCCATTAAATTCTTTAATAGGTGAATTGCTATTTTGGAGATATAGATAACTTAAGCAATAGCAAGTTATTGTTATAATTTACCTGGACATCAGTATTTCTTGCATTCTTCTTGCCATAGCCTAATAAAGAAAAAGACAGGAAGAAACATTTAAGTGGAGCATTTTCTAGTGATTTTCTTCTGAATAGAATATGTGGAGAGATTGTGGGATGCACAAAGCCTTTGAGTTTTCAGTGACAGCTGTTGCTGTTGGAGAGATGAAGGTACTTGGCCCAAGAGTCTGTTTAGATGTTGGATAGAGAAAGTGATTTTTCGTTGCAAGTAACTCTTAAGTGAGACAGGCAGAGTCAGAGAATAAGAAAGCAGAAGATAATTATCTAAATTATGTTCAGGCTATTACAGAAGACGAATATAGTTAAAATGTAATTAAATATGACAGGCTCACAGGATGCAAGCATGGCTTTGGAATGCTAATCATCAATTACTGCATATCCTTAGGGGAGTCAGGCAGAACAAGAGAGAAGTCAGGTGGCTGAGGTAAGACATAGAGTATTAAATAAAACACTGTAAGACTTTAACAAGGCTATTTTTATTTTTTTTTAATGGAGCTCTGGTATCAGGGGACCTTTGCTAGCCAAACAACTTGTAGTGCTGCATTTCATCCTGAGGGCCCTGGTATAAATCTGAGTAAGCTGCTAGTCCTGAGTCTTTTCTTAGAGATGTAAACCTTGGCTTGAGGTAGTGATTATTTCTGTTGTGAAAGTGATGACCAGGACTGCTGCACATTGAGCAGCAAATCTAAAATGAATCAACAAGCAAGACAGGTGCAAAAGCAAAAAAAAAAAGATCAACACTTCCTGAATATTTAAAAAAAGCTAAACCCTGAAAAAGCAATCTGTTACATGGTCAGTAAGGTGTAAAGAGATACAGAAAGTCCAAAGGCGACAATGTCAGCTTATGGGAGAAGTCAGTCCTGTTAGCTTCTTTATGACCATGTCCTAGGTAAAGAAGGTGAAAATATTGCCATAAGCTTGAAAAATTTGTTTGCTTGCCATATGGGGAGTAAAGATGAAGAAATGGCATCTATTACCCAGAAGTATCTAATCCCAGACCAAAAATGAGGTGCTTTTGAGATGTTCTAATGCTGCTGTTCCTGGAATACAGTGACTTATATATGAATCGATACCATAGTAGTTATGTATAAAGTTTGGAGGAAGTTTTTGTAAAGACCATCAAAAGTACTTTTGAGGATAGAAAGACTAGCTCTTTTGAGGAAAGTGTAAAATAAGCACATACGCATGGCATGACTACAAAATAATTCGCAAAATAAGATTTCTACAGACAGACTGAAATTATTATAATAGTACCAGAAGAGAGAACCTCTTTGCAGTAAAGGAAGAAGATTTAAAAGAAACGGGCTTACCTGTGATGCCTTCAATTTAGTAGAGGAACAGCAATGAACAATTGTTATGGCTTGATACATAAATAGAAGTCATACTGAATTTGTTCCATCAGCAAAAAAATGCAGAAAGAGGGCAGATAGGCCTTGATAATATTCTGCCAGTAGTCTCTCTTCCCATATGGGTATAGTAGCACTGCATAAATTATATTTTTGCTGCATAATTATATCTGTACTGGATATATAGCGCTTTGTATGTATCAGTGTTCTCAAATGTCCTGTTACAGTCAAAATCAATGCCACTTTCTAGTGACAAAGGTCTGCCTTACTTATTTCAAGAGTGATTTTTTCCAAATCCATATGGGTTGTTTTCTACTTTGTGGGTTTTTTTTCCTTTTTTGCTAAGGAGGTAAAATAAGACACCTAATTTTCTCATTATCCCATCAAGTACTAATTCTCTAGTGGCAATATTCTTGAATTTTAATAACTCTTCTACAAGTTGTCTATGGTTTTTACTTTCTTTTTCTAGTGGGAAATGACTAAAATGGACATACACCCAAAAAGTAAATGGTGTTAGGACCAAATTTATTGAAAACCCTATGTCCCTTCAGGTCTTGCATCCTCAAGAATTTTCTTTAACTATTTTCTATCATGTTTTAACATTTTTAAACGGGTAATTATAACCCAATCCTAATAACAGCATTGTAGCAGAATGTAAGGGCTTGTAATG
This sequence comes from Chloroceryle amazona, assembly GCA_027560015.1. NCBI lineage: Eukaryota > Metazoa > Chordata > Aves > Coraciiformes > Cerylidae > Chloroceryle > Chloroceryle amazona. The sequence continues at coordinate 36,689 of JANHFX010013064.1, read as the reverse complement.
CAGTGGGAAGTGGAAGAACTTAGGAGCATCCTGGAGGAGCTGATCTTGAAGTATGTTGTCAAAAGGATCTTCAGAAGCTTTTTGATCTGCTAGGTGGTAGAGAGGCTCTGTAGAGAGGTCTAGAAAGACTAGTTTGATGGGCTGAGGCTAACGGTATGAAGTTTAATAAGGCCAAGTGCCGGGTTTTACACTTGGCCACAACAACCCCCGGCAACACTACAGACTCGGGGGAAGAGTGGCTGGAGAGCTGCTCAATAGAGAGGGACCAGGGGTCATTGATTGACACGTGGCTGAATATGAGCCAGCAGTGTGCTCAGGTGGCCAAGAAGGCCAACAGCATCCTGGCCTCTATTAGAAATAGCGTTGCCACTAGGTCCGGGGAAGTGATCCTACCCCTGTACTCAGCACTGGTGAGGCTGCACCTTGAGTACTGCATTCAGTTTCGGGCCCCTCACTCCAAGAAGGACATTGAGGCACTGGAGCATGTCCAAAGAAGAGGAACAAAACTGGTGAAGGGCCTTGAGCACATATCTTATGAGTAGCAGCTGAGGGCCTGGAGAAGAGGAGGCTCGGGGGAGACCTTATTGCTCTCTTTGGCTACTTTGAGGGAGGTTACAGAGAGGTGGGAGTAGGCCTGTTTAACACAGCAGCAGACAACAGAACAAGGCAAAATGGATTCAAGCTGCACCAGGGGAGGTTTCACTTGGATATTAGGAAGAACTTCTTTGCTGAGTGGGTTATCAGGTGTTGGAATGGGTTGCCCAGGGCAGTGGTGGAGTCCCCATCCTTGGAGGTGTTTAAGAGCTGATTAGATGGGGTGCTTAGGAATGTGGTTTAAGGGGTAGACTTGGTAGTGTTAGGTTGATGATTGGACTAGATGATCGTACAGATCTTTTCCAATCTAGACATTTCTATGATTCTGTGATTTTTCTAAACCTCTCTTAGTATCTGTCGTGCTGTTCAGCTGTACTCCCAAACAGCTGAGTGGAATTCCTTGTTGTCCTTTCATACAACAGGCAATGGTATTTACTGCCATCTTTGGAAAATCTGCACTAACCTCTTGCAGTGTGTATTTGACCAGTGCTCAGAAGTACTGTAAATAAATACAGACCTATTTATATTCTATGAGCCCTAATTAACCTATTTTCTTGTCACAGAACACAAACTCTACCTTAGAGGCCAGGAGAGCCTAGGTGGTTTTTAATAGCTCCTTTAGGGTTTTAAACTCATTTATTTAGAATAGCTTTAGAATATTTTCCAAATCACTTAATAAGGAAATCTGATTTTTACATCATCACTGTCATTTCATAAAGTTCATGTATGCAAATATGAAAGTATATGCATAATGCCCACTATGGCAATACTTTCTTGTGTTGCAATCATCTGATTATCCCAGCAGCTCATCTTTGGTACTTTATACTTCAAAGTAACAAGTTATATTTGGCCATGAAGATAATTGCCTGGCTGTGCTAGGTTAATATGAGAAGGAAAATCAAGAAGACTTGTTCTCCTGTTTAAAAAATATAAGTATTGTTCCTGCATACAAATTATAGTGGTATAAGGTGTGTATGAAGACACATAAGCAGAGTCAAGGAACTTAAAAATAAAAACAAACAAGAAATGCTGGAAGTTCAGGTGATGAAAAGCATTTCTGTTTGCCTTATTAAGCAAGAATCGTAAGTTCTGTCACTTGAGTGAATTCTCTGTATATTTTACTACAAGCTTTTGTGACTGTGTTAATATTTGTATGACTTTCTGGAATTTGTTTTGTAGATCCTGGCAAACAATTGCGTTTGATAAACAGCCTGCATCTTTTATCAGGATAGTCGGAACTCACAACACAGCGAATGAGGTAAGAAACTTTTTAAGAAAACCTATAGTCTTTGTAGATATACAACAATACAGTTTTTCATATCTTGCAATTAAATTGATAATGTGTTGTCTTTTTTGCTCTGGCAATCTAGCAAGGAAAGAATGAATGTTCTCATTACTGGAGTATTTGTGAACTGTGTTACCATCTTCCCTACAGAGTTGAAGGGTTCTATCTAGGGGATATTTTGGGGATTTTACAGGCAAAGTACAGTAACATGGTTTTGGATTTGACCTTTCTCCATTGCCATCAAACATTCCTATTTGGTTTGGGTTTAAATTAATCCTTATTTTTGATGAATGGTGAAAATACCATTTTAGTACACTAGAAAAAGGTGGATAGTCTTTAATTATTTGGTTTTATCGCCTTCTTTTTAATGAGTAAAACATAAGAAAAACCTAATTCTTCATAAGAAAAATCTTATTTGCATAAGATTCTCTTAATTTTCATACCTAGTTAACCAGTAGTGGCCAAGCCAAGAGATTTTTTTCAGTTCTTTTTTTATACAGAAAAAAATATATTTTGTCTAAGAGACCAAGTGCCATATCCTCTTTTTGTTTCCTTGTGCTTCTGTCTTTTGTAATTGCTGTTGTTGTCTCAGATGAAGTCCAGATTTTACAGTTGATTTCAGTGAAACAATGTACAATATGTGAATTTAAGAATATATGTAAGTCTTTGTGAGATTAGGACTTCAGATGGTAAGAGGCACCAAAAGCTGCCATTTCTCTGTGTGTGTGTGCATGTCTACATCCCGCATGTGTAACATCACAGAACATTGTTCTTTCACATTTGACAGTGAATTTTGGATAGCACTAGTACATTTGGAGTAATTAGACTTTGTCAACTGTAGGAGTCAGTTTTTCTGATCATGTTTAATATATAGGGTTGCTGGTTCTTAAGCACTAGAAGAATTGTCAAATAACATTATGTTCAATTTTAGAGCAATTACAAACGTTTGCACCACCAGATGTTCTCAGCAGATAGTTGTAAAGAAGCTTACCAGTCAGCTGAACTGGGAATACAATTGTTTGGTTTTTTTTCCCCTAAACACTGGGTCTTGCAGTGTACCGTCCAGTCTTAGTGAGCTCTTAGAAATACAGAGACAGAAGCTACCTCCAGAGTAATTGTACATGCATAAAGAAGGCCTTTTCCATTACTGATCCATATAGATAGTCTTGTTTGTTCTCATGCCAGTCTAAGTTCTCATCTCTTTATTAAAAAAGAATGTGAGGCATTGCAGAAACTTAGCAAATCCACCTACAAGAAGCATTACCTCCAACTTTTAATTCTTAAAGGTAACTTTAAGCCCTGAAGAGTAATGGGCTCTTAAACATAATTTTAATTTCAAACTGGTTACTATTTCCAAGGATTTTAATATCCTGTGTAGTTAGTTATATGGAGCACTGCATAACCATAGTGAAGATCAGGATATTCAAATTGAGTGTACAGCTCTTCACATAGCGGCTCAGTGGAATTACAAACATGTGCTCCTGTTCTAGATCTTCTCCAAATAATATGCTGGGTTTTTTTTTTCTTCTTAATTATTTCTTCTAAAGCTCATAGAGAAGGACAATTATCAGCAGATACATGTTACTAAATTACATTGCTTTGATTATGTATTAAACAGATGGTCTGTAATGTTTTGTCACACATTTTCATTTTCCAAAGAAGGCAGCAAGATATTTTTTCATACTTCCAATTTAAATAATAACAGTGCAACCAAAGTCTTGGCTTGCTCTGGAGTTCCAGTAGTCTCTTCAGCAGTAACACAAGCCACTTCCAGAATTATTTGTCCGCAGCTGGTTGTATTTTATGTCAAACCATTCTCATTTTAAACAAAAGATGCTAATAGCAGCATGTTCTTGCCAAGGGGTTTTACTGTAATAGGTACAGAAATACTCCATACTTGTTCTACCAACATATACCTTTGAATTTTGAAGCACAGTCTGTATTTTCCAAAGAGAAGCTTTGATTTTTGGAATTCCAAACAATCCATAAAATTTCTCCATTTTGTGAATCATTTCATTATTTAAACTCATCTTTTCCTTTGCCATATTTTTTCAAGTTTTTAGAGACATGATGTTCACAGATATTTTTTGATCTGATATTTGAATATTTTTTTTGGCATGTTAGAACATGATAGAAGTGTAACTTTTTGTTCTCTTAAGCTTCCAGACATCCTACTTTAAGGAAAAGGAATCCTTTTCTTTATAAGTCTTTGTCATCATTTAATTGCTAGACAGGTCACCTGATAACTTTGACTATAAGTTTTATCTTGCTATTCCTCTTTAGTATTACTGACCTGGAAAGGACACCTAGGTACTAATGTGGGAGCTTTATCTTACAAATTACTGCACCACTATATATGTACTTGGCCTTCCTGCTTTGTACATCAGACCTTTCTTAAAATATCCGTCAGAATTATAACATGCTGTTGATCGGAGTATGACACGGAGCTGTCATCTCTGCCCTGTGAGAGAAAAACAAGGAAGATTGTTTCTTTTAGTAATTACTGTTCTGTTATACATAATTCTGATATGGATGAAGCAGATGAGTTCAATTGTACTGCTCTGTCCTCTGCTTCTTTCACAAGCTCTGTATGTTGAAGTGGCAGAGTAACTGAAAATAATCTTGTAAATTCACAGGCTCATTAATATGCCAGATGCTGAGTTAAGCATTAATATAGTGTGAAAGATTTGGTAAAAATGAAAATTACAGTTTAAGAATCAGGCACTTAAGACTTTTTAGATTAAAATTGACTAAATTTCCGTGATATACATGATATATTTTAAAAAGCGTGCATTGCTATATAAAGTGAAGTTTTAAATGAGAAACACTATTGGTGTAGGATATATTAGAAATACAGAATCTTCTGACTTGGAGACTTCAATCCCATTAATCAAACTGTGCTGCCATTCAAGGAAAGCAGTGTCTTAGGGAGGTGCACTGATGAGATGTGGTTTTTTTTCTGCAAATCTTCATGCTGATAAGTGCAGCTGGAAAAATGTCAATAGCTGTTATTTTAAAAATATAGGAGCAAAAGTGTAGCTGAATGAAAAATTGGCTTCTCAAAAACTGTAACAGATGGAGAGAATTCATGCCACTGTAAAAATTAGTTCTGCTTTAGAAAAAACCTCACCAGAAGAAATACAGAGAAAATACATATTGTGCACAAGTGTGTGTATGTGTGGGTACAGGTGTAGGTTTGTAATCTGTTCGTATGTGTATATATAAAGGCATAGCAATACATCTCTGTGTGAGCATTTGTGTATATATAGAAAGACAAACATGCATCCCTATATATCTGTATAAAAAAAATGAAAGAATTCTTACACTGAGAGGCACAGGAAAAATGTAATGGAGATCAAAACAACAACAAAAAAAAAGTGACTGTGAATATTTTTATTTTTTTTATTCATTTCATGTATGCTGTCAGAATTTGAATTAACTAGCTGCTTCCTCAGGAATGACCCAGAGCTATTGCAGACATGTCATTGCAGATGTCAGCTCAATGTGCACTTGAGCAGGGATGGTCAAAAAGAATAATAGGATTTTCAGTTGTATTGAAAAAAGGATAGAAAATACAATATTCTGTAGTCTTGTATGAATATGTAGTATACCCATGTCTTCTTTCTGTTATTTGATTTTGCCCACATTAACTTGAAAAGGTTGGGAAAAGGCAGCTAAGTTTATAAGGAATTACCTTTGTGAGAATAGCTTTATGATCATACAATCATACAAAATTAAGTTAAAATGGTAATTTTAAAATTTGATTTTTGATATCTTTTTAGCTATAAAACTACATGCATGAGAAAATAGCAAATTTTAAATCGGTATTTGTTTAGTATGTGGCAAAGCTGTGCAATTCATAGCAATGAGAAATCACGTGGAAAGAAGTTTTGTAACATTTTTAAGGAGCTTCTCCCCCTTCTCCTCCCAGGCACTTCAAGAGCAAGTAGAAGTAAGAGTAAGTAAAGTAGAAAATAAATTGGAAAAAATGCTTAAACAGATGATCCTCTTACTCTAAGGTACAGTCACCTGTACAGTGTTCCCAGGTATTGTTTGAAACATCAGAAAATTATCACTGTTTGAAATGGAATATTTCATCACAGCAGCCTCCTTGGACACTGAATGCTTTTGTACGTACTCCAGGATATGTCTGTAGAGCTACCATTGCTATTGCAGCAAAGGACAATCTTGGAATAGAATCAAACTGGTAATGATTTCAATTTCATTTCTAGTGTGTATGAACCTTCAGTCTTTTGAGGAAGTAATTAGATCATAAGATACACTTAAGAGAATTGATGTAATTGTTGTCATCCAATAGCATATAGTAGATACTTGGGCTACTTGTCAAAGAAAAAAATTCATTTGGAAGCATCTCTATCCACTTTGGAATCATCTTTCTTATTTTTCCTGCCATATGTAAAGGTTGGTATTATTTGAAGGCATCCTCTTGCTCCACCTTCATCACTTTCTGTCTATGCACATGGAGAGATGTGTTTGACCCCACAATGAAACATTCTAATTTGACTAAGTACTTTGGCACCAGTCTGGCCTGCGTACTTCCCTATAGACTTAGTTTGATCATGCTTTTGGCAGAATTCAGTTGTTTTGCTTTATCTCAATTTTTTTGTTCTCTCCAGGTGTTTCACTGTGTGCATTTTGAGTGCCCAGCACAAAACAGTACCCACAAGGATGAGAGTGGTAAGGAAGTGGCAACAACAGAGGTGGGAAATGGTGGACAACAGCTTGTTTCTCGTCCTGTTCGAGCTGCAAGCACTAGTTCCTTGCATTCTCCTCCTGGATCCACCTCACGTTCACATGCTCACCAACCATAAAGGAGATTGAAAGGGAGCTTTTGCAGCTCAGCTGACACTATATGAATTTAGAACCTTCTTGTGCTGGCACCTTTTCTTTCTTTGTGAACAAAGGGGACCATGTCTGAAAGCTGGAAATGCTGAAATGTAAAAGGCTTTTCCCAAGGACATGAAGAGACTGCTTCACTCTCCTCAGTTTGTTCAAATCAGACTGGTCTCTGAGGGGGGAGAAAAGAGTCTTCAATCTTCATCGAGAACCCCATTAACACCCTACCTCTCTAATCTAACGAAGGCAAGGAGGACGGAAGGAAATGAAAGGCAGAGCTACAATAGAAATCTAAAAGGACTTGAGCAGAGTAGGAGGCATATGAAATAAGTATTTGTTCCCTGAAGGCTTTCATTAGCAAAGAAATGTTTATTGAACACATCAGTCCAGAGTGTATCTTCTTTTTAAAAGTTATTTTTCCTTTTCTTCATTCATATTCCTTTTGTTAACTAGTAATCTCTTTCCTAAATTGTTTTAACTGTATTCTGCTTTGTCTTTTATTTTTGGCTGTAGCAAATGCTGTGATTAAGGAAGTATCAAACATGTTTACCTGCTGAGATGCAAATTTCCCTCATTCATCAGTGGGATGACAAGAAAAGCCTTCATTACATCAATAAACTAATTAATGGATGCTATATTAATCTTGACCTTAGTTGACTTTTCAAAGTAAAAAATTGAAATTTCTTACACTAAAAAAGGAAATTCCTAAATCAAGCATCTGTCATGAAGAAAAAGATATTTTTCACTCCTGAAGATGATTACTTAGATTTTTACTTGTATTTCTAAGAAAACTTTCAACAGATCATCAAAAATTTTTCATTTAGAAAAGTGGAATTGCATTCGGTTACTGACAAGCAGTTATTCAGAATGCTAGAAGAAAAAAATTACAGATTTTTTCCCAAGAAAAAACTACTTTATGGTGTGGAGCTAAAAATTCAAAGGCTGTGTGTGCATAAACTTTTCTCATAATCTTCATAAAATATGATGTTTTTACACTGTATTATAAATGATCTGTCTCTTACGTTACAATCACATAATTCGTTATCCATCTATGTCTGTCTGGGTTACTTTGCCTGCTACTTTGCTTATTCTAAGCGTTTCCACAGTGATGATGATACAGCCTCTTGCTTTCCAGATGTACGTGACTTTTAGGAAGAGTTTTACGTTGGTCTTCCAGTGTGGGATAAAGTGATTTTTATATTAAGACAAATGCTGATGTAATTGGCAAAATTGATTAGGAATGTTGTTACTCATCACAAAGTATATTACGTTGGAAATGTCAGCTATTCGGTTTTATGAACTTGGAATTTCCTGTGGTGACAAATAGCCTTGTCAGAAGAAAACAAAGCTAGTGTAGGATAAATATGCTTTTCCTTCACATAACTGTAGTGATAAAATGAGTTATATCAACATAGCAAATAGTATGTTAATTTATCACACTACTTAATTTGAAGGAATTTCCCTGTTGGATACCGGTTGTGCTAAAAATGGGAAGAAATATAACAAGTGGTAGCAATGAATCAGCAGAAACTTCAAAGGAGAAAAGCTTCCTTTTTCTTGTTTCAGATAAAATTGATTAGGCTTTATCAATAATATGACCGCATTTTTCATTGCCATACTGGAGTTGAGTGCTGACATTTGCATACAGCCCCCTCCCTTCCCAGTGCTGTCTTCTGACCTGTGAATGAATGTCTGTCAGTGAAGATTCATGCCCATTGTGTTGTGAATAGCTTATAATATGTGCCTCAGTCTGCAGTTCTAAGGCAGGACACTACTCATGCTGGCCAGCACCTAGTCGGGGGTGCTGATTACTTTATGGCCTAACAGCCCTTGGAGCATGAAACAATTGAGACTAGCTACTGAGGACACAACTCTCTTATTTAAGTATAGGTCTAAAACATTGGCATTTTTTTTTTCCTTTGAAGAGTAAAACCAGCAAACTTTTCTATTCTGACTGTAATCCATGCTGCTCTCAGCAGTGTCATGGAGCACATCTTGTCTTTGGTAGAGTAGTCCTTCCGCGTCAGTGGTGGTATTTGCAGTTTGATAAACAAGTTTGCTTTTCTCAAGCTGTGGATAAGCAAAGGGCATAACTCCCTAGCTGTTAGCCTTTTGTAGTCACCATTGTAGGGACTGTTTAAGAAAATAAGAAATGAAAAGAGTTTGTACCAGCTGTTTTGAGTTAGGCTTTTGGAGAAAAAGCAGGATTTTCAGTTTGTAGTCTTTGATGTGCACAATTAATTTTTATGATGCAAATAAGTCTTGTAGACTGTAACCTACTGCAAATCTTTTTGATCTTGTCCTATGACTCACTGTTGAACAGAAATGTCTGTTTATTTCCCATGATATTGGCTCTCTGCCAAGAATATGAAAGAACAGATCTGAGAGATTTCCAAAGCAAAAACTATCAGGTCCTACAGATTCTCCAGTTCCCCACCCCCAAAAATAAACCAAAACAAAAAACAACTTTGCATTGTCCCTTCATACAGGTGAATAGAAAATTTTAGTATTAGACAGACTCTCAGTCACACATGGCCTTTCTCACAGTCTTTATTTTCTTCTCTTAGTCTTAGAATCTCTCACTGAGAGATGAGTCCACTGTGATCATAGAGCTCTCAGGCTTTTAAGACAAGCCCCGCCACAACTTCACATTTCCTAGTTGGAATCCTTTACTTTTTTATTCAAAGAAAAGAATGTTGAAACGTTTCAGGAACCTGAACTCTACTTGGTCTTCTCACACTACCCACCAACAAACACCCCTAATACCTGGATTGTCTAGTATAGGTCTCTGCCTTAAACATTGTCTCCACAGCGTATGACTAATGAAAAAATGAGATACCACACAGAACTGAACTGTGGTTTGGTGTGAATGTTCTCATCTTTCTAATTATTGTCTGTATTTATGGATTCCTGGTTTCATGTGTAGTACTTGTATATCTTCTGAAAATTTTTTAACCCTTCCACTGGATGTTGTGCTATTACAGCTTAATATCAGAGTTTATCAGAGTGATGAAATACTATAATTATTCAGAACTGTGTTATCACTTACTCATATTTTATTTGCAACAGGGGTAGAATAGAACTGACCAGGTATTCATTGCTTTCTTGTTAGAAACTACAAAATAGACCTGTTAAGTTTTCAACATAATGGAACTAACTCTATTGTTACTGTTGGGCCATTATTTTCTGTTTAGTGCTTTAATATCTTTAAATTGCACAGGCCTCATTTTTCTCAGTTTTTCTTTCAGAAGGTTGAATTCAGACTTAAATCATACGGAGCTGAACAAAGCTCTTTCTAAAGTCTCTTTAATTAACTTATTCCAAGTACATTTAAATACATTTACTTCTAGAAATGTATCACCAAGTATCAACTCCTTAAACTGATTTGTCCAGGAAAATTAATTTCTGAAGTGAGTAAAAATCATGCAGCACTGTTTTGAAGCCATTACCATTAAGCTCTAAACTAAGTTCAAATGGCATGTTAAATGGAATTACAATGAGAGAAGTTAATCCACATCTAATGTAAAAGACAATGCAGAGGAGGAATCACCAGTTATGTTAGAGAATGAACTACTCTTAATTGCAATTTCCTTCCTTAGAGCTCCATTTCTTTCCTTTTTTTTCCCCCACGAAAATCAGTTTTTTGTGTTTATTATGACAATTCAGACTGTTCAGTGCTTCTCAATTGCTGAAAATTTCAAATGGTTTTAATACATCTTCATCTTTACTAATGATAACATTAAATTACAGAATTTTCAGTTTAGTATCTGACGTGATGAGAATTGGTTTCCATGGAAGAAAGCAAAAGATGTGTATAATTGTTCTAGTCTAAGTAAATTACGTTTTCCAACCAAATGCATGTGAGAATTTATTCATTATTCAGTGATGCTTTGTACATCTAGAGTCAGTGTAAAAATTAGAAGACAGAGTTAATGCCATTCTTGTCTGATTGTTGTGTGTTAGTCGTTCTGGTTATACAGTGATGCCCATGCAGAGACACTCAGTAAGTAAGTAGTACTTAGATGTGATTTCACAGAAGGCAGATATGCTATACGTTGCATTTCTCTGTGAAAGTATTAATCAGCTTATATTTTGGCAGGTGTTAATATACTGTCAAATGCACGAGTGAATGCATTGGTAATTTTGTTGTGGCTGGAGTAGTCAGCATATTACCAGAGACAGTAAAAGTTAATGTATATGAGTTAACATTTAGGCTTCTACGTCATGATAGCAGTTGCCAGAGGACTAAATTATGCTTCAGAAATAATAATTTGTAGATCTCGTTGGATGCTCAGGTCCTGGTTCCTGTCCCCATCTCTCAGTTAGTAGTGTATTTAGCTTAGTATCCTTGGTTCTTTCTGAACTGATGGTTGCTGTCAGTTGTACTAGTTAGCTCAGATATATATAGAGAGAGAAGTTCCACAAAGCTTTGTTCAGGATACAGAAATAAAAGTCCTAGGACAAGTTTTAGGAGTGCCTAAATATTCACACATGCATATATATGTTAAATTGAGGTAGTAGCTAATTATTTAGCTTGAATTTAAGCAGGTTCTAAAGCTCCAAAACTTTAAAAAAAAAAAAGTTCTGTGGTATGGCAGGATGTTGACTCTGTGTTATGGTTCATTAATAGTGCAAATATCCATCTGTGGGTGAGCAGGTCCAAAGCTCAGTTTTGCCCAGCTTTTAAGTATTGGTGATTTGGGTGTAGTGAGGTGTATAAAATAGAGCAAGTTAAATGCTCATCTCAAAGATGGGTGCAGTCAAGAGAACCTACCTGCATTCCTCCTAGCCACCTTGTATGCTATAGCTTGCAGTGTTTACAGAGTGAGCCTTCATACGACTTTTTATTAATTGCTTGTAAAACCCTGCAGACTTTTGTTTGGCCTTTCGCCAGCTTTCATTGCAAAGCTTTGGCTGTGGTAATGTCAAAATCCCACCAGTATTTTACAATGGAATCTGGGTCTATGTTTGATTTTGAAAATGCTTTCTAGAAAAATAGTTCTAAAGTCACTCTGGAACTTTTCTTAGATAATGCCCAAATTAAAAATTGTAGTATAATATGAGGAAACTGCAGGTATTTGTCATTTACCAGTACACTGACTGCCAGTACAACTACCTACCAGTCGTATAATACTGTATGTTTTTAATTACTATGATATATATAAATGGTGGAAGGAAGTGAAGAATCAGCTTCACACACCCCTGGCATTAGACATTTTGAAAAAAAAAAAAAAAAAAAGATTGATTCATTACATGAACATCATGCGAAGTTCAGACTACTTTGGCTAGAACTCTGAAGGAGTGGTGACTGCCCCCACCACAGGTGTAAATGCCTCTCTGGTGCCTCCTGCTATTTTAGGCCCTAGGCTATCATAGAGGAGGAGAGCTGCACCGTTGGTGCAATTTAAGTACTTTTCTTCGTAAGAACTTTTACTCAACTATTTCATATTTATCGTCTTGGCACATCTATTCTCTTTGTGCAGGTATTCATCCATCAGTTAAAAGAAGGTAACATAGCTTCTCGCAATTTTCAGAATGATCCAGCAACTCCTGAAAACTGGCGTGTACACATCAAGAACTTCAGTCTATGTTAAGTAGCCTGAGGAATTTACAGAACTGACCTCTGTGGTCTTTTGCAGCAAATACTGTATGTCCAAAAGTACCAGGTGACTCCTGAAATACCAAGTCAGTTGGGCAGTATTACAGTTCAGGTGAGTTTCTCCATGTCTCAAACTGTGTCATGATCTGAGTGAGCAGTAATCATCACAGCTTCTTTCTATGGAGGAAGTAGGGAACATGCACACCTACCAGAAAATACTCATTTCCTTTGTATCATTTTTGGTCTGCATCACCTGTCTGTTGTGTATGTACTCCTGAGCTATAGTCACTAGGTGATTTATGGTTAATATCTAAAATCCAATAAATGTGTTTAACAACAGATGTTAAGAAGTTTTTTCTTCACATTAAAAAATTGTAGATTGTGCTTTTGAAGCAGGGTCAGGCCACAGAAGTGATTATTGGGGGTTTTTGGCATCTTCTATGGCTGTCTCATGGGAGGTTTTTTTAGTTATTTTCTGCTGCTAAAAGGTACTAGAATTCTTCACAGGAATTTTTTATAGAGATATGTCACGTTGAGAACAGCTTTTGCAACAATCACAGTGGATTCGTTGCTGGAGAACAGGACCTGGTTTCTTCCGCATTCTATAGGCCAGGATCCCATATAGGTCGTCCTGTAAGTTTGTTTATGCCATTTTTAATAACAAGGGCATTGGTGTTGCATGATTTGGATCTATTTCAGGAATTATATCTCTTACTTATTTTGAGAGGTAAATATTTTGAGTGGATGTTTTTATGCAATAATACAAAGTTCACAGGACCTATATGGCTAGATTAGAAACATGTTACCTATGTCAAGGGCTAGAGATTTGAGGAGCAGGTTGGGGAAAAGGCCAGCATGAACTTGTATGTGTGCATCTGTGCATATATAGCAAAGAAAATGTTGAAGTGTTGAAGTGACTGTTTGCAAAGATGTGTTTCTACATGGCATTGATTTTGTTGAGGAATCTGTCACTCATTGGAATGTGACATCTGGGGGGGGGGGGGGGGGGGGGGAGGGGAGGGGAAGGTAGGGGCGGGGGAGGGGTGGGTTTTTTGGGGAGGGAAG
>JANHFX010013064.1:0-22834 GCA_027560015.1 Chloroceryle amazona | reverse complement strand
CAGATCCCTGTCTCTCTTGAACTGGGGAGCCCAGAACTGGATGCAATACTCCAGGTGAGGTCTCACCAGTGCAGAGTGGAGGGGGAGCAGAACCTCCCTTGATCTGCTGGACACACTCTTCTTTCTAAATAAACTGCATCAACAGAAGTGAACCTCAAAAGAACTTGTAACAATTAAGTGTTCCTTTGTTGAAGGTTTTTCAGCTCTCTGGAGATACAAGCATCATACCGAGCACATGGACTCATTTTGAGTAGTATAGCGTTATTTCACAATTTAGTGCCCATGTCTATTAACTTTGCCCAGTGTCTTGTAAAGATTTCTTTATGCTTTACTCAATTTCATTATTATTGGTTTTCCTTCTGAATTGAATGTTAATGTTGTTCCTTCAATGATCATAAATTACATATAAGGAGCCAGGCTAAACAGAAGATACGCTTTTAATTAATTTTTCCACTCATTTCTGTCAGTGTTCTTCTTTCTTGACAGACAATAATTTAAAACTACATGGTTACACTCCCTTTCTCTGTAGCAGATGTCATTGTATCTTGAAAGTTTTGTGCATTAAAACCCTTTCCTTCTTTCTCATAGTCCATAAACATAGTGATTCTAAGCTACCTCAGACCTTGATGTGAACAGGTACGAGTTTCAGCTAAAGTTTTCAGACTTTATCATAGTGTGGACTGTTATGTAAGTGCATGCACATGTAGCGAAATCAGCCTGACAGATCCTGATTGCATTTTCAGGAACACTGTCTTGAGTGAGATACGTAACTGGGATAAATTCACAGCCACACTCATTCAGGCTCATACTGATACCTCTTTCAAGAAAAACTTTTCAGGAGCGCAGCTTCTGATGTGGGAATTGCTTCAAATTTCTGGTCTCAGCTCTTTGAAGGGACATGATATATTACCCGCACTGGACTACTTTTACCTCTCTTACTGTGACAATTGACATAAAAGTTGTGTCATCAGACCTCCATTCCTGGCTGTCAGCAGGAGCTGTGCTATTGCATTGGACTGTGCTCATCATATGAGAATGAACCCCACGTGGCATGTTCTGATGACCTGGGTAACACTTTGTAGCGCAACGAATAGGCATTGCCAACTGTTTGGGCTAATTAGGTTTCAGGTAGAACGGTGGTTGCAGATTGTGCTGCAGTGATCCAATCAATAACTTTGGGATTTGTCTCATTTTGTAAGTTATCCAGTGAACCACCCAGCACACCTTGTTAGTACTGATATCCTTTTTACCAGCAGACATGCACATCATCAAATGAGCGTTTTGTAACATGGAATTTTCTATGATCATGTAGTAAAAGAAGCATCACCATTATATCCTTAGTATAATGTGTGTATTTGTAATGAAAGTTATAAAATTATTAAACTGCTATAAGCTATTCTGTGCATGCTGTAGCATTGTATTAACAGTATGTATTAACAGCTGATAAGTAGAGGGTTCTGGAGAGCAAAGGCGACTGGATTTCTTTCTTAAGAGTTTCAAAGAGCAGCAAAACTCACCAGAGTGGCTGCAGGACCAGACAATGCTCAAAGAAAATCATAAAGCGAAACTGTTGTGCTTTGTATTTATTTCTTTGGGGATTTTTCTTTAAAGTGTTTAACTTCACGGGAAAATAGACTATATTTAAAATAGTGACAATTAGAATGCACCTATTAAAGAATCAGAGGGGTGTGATTTGAGAAATAAAGTGATCTTTTGTGTTTAACTGCTAGTCTGTAATTTTTTTTAAATGATGGTAGAGCCTGTCTGGTGCTGCTCATGTTGCATGTGTGAATAGAAGAGTTTTTGCAGAACTGGACTGATTTCCCAGTATGGCAAGGAAATTATTATCACTGTTGATGTATTAACTCATAATTATACAGTTTTAATATCAACATAGAAAACACTGTGACTTTCAGGCCAGTGGGCATCCATGAAGCTACTGTAAATGTTTAAAACAGCTGCTGGAGGTTGCTACCAGTATGTTCCACTTTACTCTCTGGGAAAATTATATGAAAGAGTATTTCACCTCACAAAATAGAGGACAAATATTCTGAGGCATAGGAATCTGTTTGCAAATGAAGAAAGGATTGATTTCTCAGCAGTATTTAGCACTTGATTCCCTTTGGACTGTCATGAAAGGTGGGAGCACTGAATGTTTCATTCATTAATATTAGGCCTTTATCTGCCTGACTTACCAACCTCACATATTGAACAGATTTTTTTGTAAGTCTTGCCTAGATTTCAGAACTCCATGCCCTGAACCAGTGCCCGTTCTCTGCTAACAACAATGCCTCACACATGCCTCTATTGTCTAACTTTTTAAGCAGTTGTAGGTGTATCAAGCTGTTCCTTTCAGAAATGTGTATAGTCTTTGTTACTTAGCAAGTGGAGAGCTCAAACTCAGAAGATGAAAAGTAGGATACCAGGTTGTGAGGTCAAGCTGAGGTACCACAGCAAACCATACAATGCCACGATATAATTAGTTCTATTTTCTTTTGTGTTATTGATTAGATATCCAATAGTTAATGAGTTTGACAGTTGTTACTAGGTTTTGAGAGTAAAAATGGGATCTTTTAGTGTTGGATCCTGATGTTCATTTAAAAAAAATGTGTGTCTGGATTTTGGAGTATACGCTAACACTGACCTCAGTTACTAAATTGTGACACTTTTGGCATGCAGGAATACTGACAGGAGGAAGCCTTACTTTTGAAATGGCGTTTGTGCAATAGAGGACAGACTGAATGTAAGCCAGAGAGTTGTATAATCCAGTCCATGAGAAGCAGCACATGCTGAAGCCATCTGTGTTCCCAGACTATGTGTCCAAGTTGAAAAAAAGGTAAATGCTTTTTGCTCTATCTTGACAAATCAGAAGCCTCTTGAGGACTCTGGAAAATTTTTATTGGAGCACTCTGGCAAAATTTTGATTGTGTTTAAGATAATGCAATTCACAGCAAGTGTTGAATATACCATACTAGAAGAAAAAAATATATAAAGCATAGAGAGGAGAAATAAAGAAGTTGGAGGAGAGCAAAGCTAAGAAGAAATATTCTTTCTCCTTAGTCTGGTAAGGGTCCAGTTTATCTTTGTGCTTAGGCTTGTAAAATCATCATCAGGGATCATGGAGAGAATTGCAGGACGGAGTGGAAATACAGCCACCTTTGTAAACAGCAGCAGAGCGCAGTCAGTTTGCATGCTGCAGCTTGAGGATTTATTTCAAAGTTGCTTCTAAATCTAAGTGATGACCAAACTTGTTAATGAGCAGTGGCCATTGAAGCTTAAAACACCACGACACATCATTTGAGTGTGAGTCGGAAAGACCAGATACATACCAAATCACATCATTTTATCTTCATTATGCAGAGCAAAATGCACATAAACAGGACATTCTTGTTACTTACTCATTTTGTAGTTTACCCTCTATTAACTGCTGCTTAAATACCCTCATAGACTGTGCTGAGCAAATTAAATCTCCTGGAAAGTAGTAAATGGTTGCCTTATAGATCAAGCTGAAAAGAAGTAATTGTACAAGATCTTATTTGAGTCGTATTTCTGCGTGTCCTGGTTTCACTGGGACAGAACCACAGCCATGCTGCAGTCTGTGGGCTGTTAGGAGTTTGGAGTCACAGCCAGGGCAGCTGACCTGAGTTAGCTCACAGGTATAGCCCATCCCATAAAGGTCCTGCTCAGTATAAAGGGGAAAGTTTGCTGAGGATAGGGCTCATTATAACTTTGTTTACTTTATACTGGCATTGGTATTAGTTTAGCTGTTTCATTAAATCCAGTTTCATTTCAACCCACGGATGTCCTCTCTTTTTCCTCAGTTCACCTTTTTGGATGGGGAGGGGCCATTGGACGATAAAGCAACTGCTATAGATTAGCCCCAGATACAGGCTAAATACAGACTGTGCTTTGCCATTCACTTTCTTTTTTTCTCCCTTTTTTTCCTTAAAGACTGTGTGACTCAGGGAGAAACTGAAAAAGTCATAAATCCTCACTCAGCAGCGAATTGTCTGCTGCACAGGTTCCCTTCTGACTTGCAGAGAGGACATGGGCCAGTTGTTATCAATGTGTTTGTGGAAATGCTCACTTCTGTTTGATCAAACACCTCCCTGCATTTTTTGAATGTGAATATTCACGGTATGCATGTAAGGGAGACATTGGTACTGCTTAGCACTGAAATATCACTATCTCTGGTATAAGTTGATAGACATCCCTGCTCATGGCAGGGAGGTTGTATTAGATGATCTCTAAGGTCCCTTCCAGCCTAAGCCATTCTATAATCCTGTGATTAAATCAAATTAGCAAGAGGAGGTATTATTACAATATACAAGGTATATTTGGTTTCCTACCTTTTGAACAGTTATTTCTTTGAGAGGACATTCTATATCCTATGACATCTCATTGGACAGCTATAGGGCAGCTTCTTGGAGCCTTTGGTGAGCAATACAGTCTGGTCTGGTATCCTGTCTGATGGTAGCACATAACAGAATGAGATTCTGTGAAGAACATCAAAAGCTTTTTGGAAATGTAGGTATTGTATACCAACTAGATCACTGGTTTTGTGCTCATAGACTTCTTCAAGGCACTAAATGTATCTGTGAGGTAACTATTTCCTCTGCGGAAGTCATCCTGAGTTTTCCCATTGTGTGGTTATCATGGAGGAAACAGAGACAACCCATGCTTTTGTACACTCTAGAATAGCTTTTACATTTTCAGATACGAGTCATACATCATCCGAGACTTGCTTGCCTGCCCCCAGTTTCATTCATAGTCTTTCACTATGGCTTGTGGTGTGGTCTTTAGAAGACAGAGAAGCTGCTGCCTGTGTGCAGGTAACCAATCTGCCTCCCAGCCAGGGAAGCACAGCTGTAGAATAGCCAAGAGAGTCGGTCATCCTCGTGGAGAGGCAACTGCTCTCCAATGCATCCACTCCCCTGAGTACCCTTAGCTACTGCCTTGTGCCTCAGCTATTCTCAAATTATGTGACCTACTGCCTGGAGCTCATGCACAGGGCAACAACATAGGTTGAGACACAGCTGTGCTCATTTAATATAAAGACTTCTTTGCCTGTAGGTCATGCATGTGTGCACGTATTTCTATGCATCTGATGTATACAAATGGCTACAAGCAAATCAGCTGTGTTTATGCACACACTTCATTAATGAAAGATCTCTAATTTAATTCACAGAATTTGTGAGTTTTGAAAATGTGGACTGTTGCATTGTCAGGTAGTAAAAGCTTTGCTGCAGATTCCAGGATTGCTGCTTGAAAGCCATGTAAAAGTGATTCTAGCAACAATTACTCCTAATTGCCCTGGCCTTGGAGACAGCATGAGACCATGTCTGAGCTCTATTCAGAGGTATTTAATTTTGATAAATAGCCATTTTGCAGCCTGATTTCATGGTTTCATTAGGCAAAACATGTACAAAGAGATCATGCACAAACAAATGGACTTGAATATATCAATGAGGGCCATGGTAAGAGTATTAGAAATTTGCCTAAGGTGCACCTGAGGCTCCCTGGTACAGTTCTAAAAGTTCTTTTTTTTTTTTTTTTAATAAGGCAATTTACAATTGATCCATCATTGCAATATATTAAATTGACACCACTATAAGGGTCTCAAAAGGTCGTGATTTCTAATGGTCTAATGAACACATACAATAGATATTTTATAAAACAAGAATGTGGTAAAATAGATGTATTTCAAAAAGGTGTTTTCTCTGTGCTGTTTGCTCTGTGCTAGACCACTCCATAAATATCCTTGTTGTTTCAATTCAGACATGACATTATCACATTCTCTTATCAACTGCTGAGTGAGAAGATTTTTTTGCTAAGCTGTTGACAGTGTGGTTTTATTGCTACTTGCACTGTTCAGAATTCAGCACCACATAATGGAGGTGACACTTTCTTTTACATATTTTTAAGCTAATGGTTTCACCATTAACAGATAAATAGGTTTTTATTAATATAAATGAAATATATTTATGATGCTCTTTTAGCCATGTCCTAAGCTATATAGCATCAGTAGACATTTGCTGCCAGTATATAAGCTTACACTATAGTTATATTTGGATTTCTCTGGTTATTAATGCTAAAATAAATGGAAACAGCTACCCTTGGAAATGAATGGGACAAGGAAAGGAATAACGTACGCTTGTGATGCTGCCACTGTATTATCTAGGTTAAAACCTACTAGGATAAAAAAAAAGCACTGCCCTTGCAATGGAGGCTATTAGAAGAAATGTGGTTTTTAACAAAAACAGAGGAGATAAGGAGTAGGATTATATAAATATTCCAGTCAACGATTTCCAGTTGATATGTGCACTAAACTCTTTCCCATATGTTTAATGGTACTGCTTTCTTGTCCTCCTCCCAGCAGCTTTCATCCTCTTGGTGCTTGTTGTAACTTGGGCATGTTGAGCTTTCTACTGGTGACAGTTTTGTTCTCTGACTCTCAAATTCAATCTGTATAAAGGGAGATAAAGGACATCATTACCACACAAATATTTTCACTGTGCTTGTTGTCATATAGGGCTGGGTTAAAGGTTTATTTAAATGGAAGGAAATACAGGGAGCTCCACTGTCAAAAGCATTATTATCAACTGCAGATGTGTAGGACTATTTGGGCAGAGAACACTGAATATAGGGTTGGTATTTTCAAAGTCTTGAAAACTTAACTGGGGAAAAGTTTTGACACGATTGTGGTTTAGTATTAGCCCCGGATTAGAAAAGCCAGCAAGCTCCAGTGTTCTTTTCACTTTTCTGGAATTGGGAGCAATATTTTATGAGATCTGAATTCCCCATTAAACTGATCTTGCTTTTTGTTTCAAACTAGTCTGTGACCCATGACACATAACAAGAAACCCTGTAATCATTTGGTATTTGGCAGATTCAGGTTTGACTGATGTTGTGTTTAAGAACTTCCACTCTCTGTCTCTCAGACTTGCGCATAATCTCTTTTGGTGCTGAGACATTTGGTGGTTCCAGTATATGATTCTGGTGATTAAAATATCTGCTCAAAGAGGATGCTGTTGTTCCCTGCACATCCTTGTTAATACTGGGCACCTCAGAAACACAAGGTGCAAGTTTAGTAACACTCTGGGGCATTTTCTTTCTTGTTTTCTAAGCATTAACTAGAAACAACTCCCAGTGGTAGCTCTTTAGGGAAATTACTGTCCCCATAACTTAAATGTCATTACATTTCTAAGCTTAACATTTTGGATATTCTTTCACTGGGATAAGAAAAGAAGAAGAAGGTTTATTATTCATCTTCATAAAAATGATCCTTTGGCCAGA
This sequence comes from Chloroceryle amazona, assembly GCA_027560015.1. Lineage (NCBI taxonomy): Eukaryota > Metazoa > Chordata > Aves > Coraciiformes > Cerylidae > Chloroceryle > Chloroceryle amazona. Next base: position 15,538 of record JANHFX010013064.1, on the reverse strand, counting down.
CTTACATCTATCAAGGAACTTAAAAGGGCCTGGCACTTCACTTTAGGCCATCAAGATCCACAGTCAAGGAGATGCTCTTGTAATGGTTGCAAGTTTTTTTTACCTGTGTGAAGGAGATGAGACAGAAAGGAGCTGATGAAACATGAATATTCAGGGCCACATTAAACAACTGACATACAAGTAAGGTTAATGTCTGTAACAGTTTCTAAGATCAGAAGATGACAAAAGTTTCTATCATCTGCTTTCCAAGGCTGCCAAATCCTGGCTCACTATGAGTCATCAGGAAGTAGGCTGCACACTTAAGTTGATACATATCTATGTTATGTGCATTGAATGTGATTTCTAATTCTTTCTGCTGATTGCAGCAGCAGGCAGGCCAAATCGGCCACACTGCCATGGGTGAGACGTAGCCATAGGCACATCAATCTAAGATGCAATAGAGAATGACCAGTGGTTGCCTGTAGCAGTCTTACATCAAATTTAGTGGTTGGCTTTTATTCAGTTGTGATGTTTGTGTAATATCTAAATCTAAAGTATCAAATGTTTTGAACATGAGTACAAGTTTGTATCAAGGTAACTGCAGTACCACCTCCATCACAAATGTCACTTGCAACACCCCCCTGATCTTAAGAAATGCTTAGGGTGACATAAGATCTCAGTATTGCTGGTGGTCTAACTAAAGACAATATTCTCTGCTAGGTGCTATGCAAAGGTGTATTCCAGGTGTAGTTTGGAAGTGTTGGCTGGCCTACCTTATGGCAAGGAAGATACTAAACATACTCTGTTCCCCTGAAAATATTGTAGAATCTACTAGCTGTTGTGTAGATTTTACTTATGAGCATGTGAAGTAGCGAGTTGCTTTATCATGTTCTTCTTAAATGAAAATAAAATTGCCCATTGTTTTTTGAGTGGTTTTAATCTTTAAGTTGATGGCCGATCAGTCTCATTTTTCTCAAGATTAATGGTTTTCCTTACCATGTTTTTCTTTTCCCTCCTCCTTCAGAGCCAAATTACTAAAACATAGCAGATGCCAACAAACAAAAAGAACCTTTTATGCACCTTATTTATCATAAAAGTACTAAAATTTTAGCTTTTTAACTCAATCATATTGACAAGATGACAATACAATGTATCATCACCAGAGGGATGGCACTAGACAGATGACAATACTAATCCTGCAGCAGGTTCTTAAGAGAGATTTTTTTCTTGTAAAAATAGACATATATTTTATATATATATATCAAGGTGAACATAATACACTTAGGAAACCACCAATTTGCTACTTCGTGCAGTTCAGTAAATCTCTAGGTCTTTATCACTGTTGAGTCAGAGTTTCTGCTGATCTCAGCTGCATCAGAATTTGGGCTTTGGTAAAACCGGCAGGTCCTTCATGTCAGCCCCCACTTCTGAAGCTGTTGAGATGCTTACAGATAGGAAGCACACAGATGTTTGCTTAATGGCTATTTTCCCATGGGCTCCTATGAGAGCTGGTGGCAGGCAAATAGGAGAATTACCTTGAAAATTGCTAACTCAATTTCACTGAATGATACTGGTACATTACGAAAACAGTTTGACTAGTTTGTGAATGTATGGACTGCCTCCAGACAGACAATTATTCCTAGCATTGATGTTGTCACCCATCTGTTGCTCTGTCACACCAGTTATATTGCTGTTGACAGGGACCGGTGTCTGATGCTTCAGTTGAAGGGAAGCGTTCCATGAAACATACATGACCTGTGGAGTGGTACTGGTCAGAAGATAGAGTCAGGACGCAATTCCTAAGAGACTGGAGGAGGGAGAAAAAAACCCAGCAGTTTAATATTTGCTTTAAAAAGCATTTTCAGAAACCATGGTGATCAGCATAGTATAAGATTTGGGCAAAGAGAAATTCTAATTACCCCTTTGTGTGATGATTGATTGTCCTACAATATGAGGTCTGATTACTGTTTTCTTCATGATGCAAATACTGGTGGTCACAAGGCCAGGCTGCAATCTGGGGAAACTGAGGTGACTGTACTTCTGTGGCTGCAATCAGGTGTTAGAAGTGTCAGCTTGCAATGTATTATGCTGCTCATTTTGCTCCTTGGATTGCTTGCTGTGCCCACATGTTGAGCTGCTTTTAACTCATATGCAGACTTTGATCTTTCAGATGTTTTTTCTGTCATTAGCATATTTTTTCTGTGACCTGTGTAAGAAACACACAGCCCAAGCTGAGAATGTCTATGCCTTGCTGATGCCTGCCATATGTTGACTTATCCCAGGATATACATTTCTTGATTTCTCTGATACAGTCACAATCCCCACATGGCTATTGCTTCTTCGTATATTCCAGTGGGAGTCTATCTTTTGATTTTCAAAGGTTTGCCACAGAGACTATGCTTAGAGGAACACTGCTGCATGCATGGTTCATCTAATTATCTTCCCTAGTTAGAAATGGATCAGGGGCTCTGTGTTAAATTGGGGAAGGCTTTTAAAGCTGAATGTCTGAATACTGAAAGCTGTAGAAACGCCGAAGAGTGAACAGAAGGCATCACATATTGAACAGCAAAGTTCAGATAGGGGAGCTATTGCAAGCTGCCAGCTTTAGCTTCTTACTACCTGCAGCTGACCATGCCTCGATTTCCATGGCTAAACTTGGGGAATCACAATAAAGAGGTCTCCCCTTAAAGTGTTCCATTACAGCAAATTTATGACATGATATATGCCTAAGGATCTTTGCTGAGCTATTACAGGAATGTAGCTCCACCCATGCAACATGAAAATAGGAGTTTCTTAATGATGTTGTCAAGTCAAATGTGGGAGCTCAGAAGATTTTTAGTAAAAAAAAACAAAAAAACCCCAACAATTTAAAATACATTCTTCATAATGAAGCACTCGGCCTTCTGTCTCAGTTACCTTTTCCTAAAGATGCTGCCTTTTAACAGCATCATACTGGATGAACATCCATGGCAGTGAGGTTGTGATTTTAGGGGGAGAGAGCAAGTGCATGGGCCTGCTTAAGGCTCTTATTGCAGAGGGCAATAGGAATCAGTGAAGCCAACGAGTCGCACTGGCAACAAATCCTAAAACAAGAGTCTAAAGAAATGCAAACTAAGTGGGACTTTTCAGGATAGGAGCAGCAGACTGCCCTTGTGCAATGGTTTCCAGTGCTGAAGAAGAACCAATTCAGACCACAGATGAGGAAAAATATAAAAAACAAAGTAGATGCTGCTTTTTCTAGTTCCTAGTAGACATATCACCATGCATCATAGTATGTTCTATTGTATTAAATGTTTATCATTCAGACATCTATTAGATTTTTCTATTATTAGCCACAGTACAAAGGAGTTTCATATAATGTCTTATTACAATGGCATCAGATGTTGGAAAACAGCAATGTGAAGGATGTTACCATGATTTTGAGAGGTATAGTATGCGTATCATCAAAGATGAATTAATAGGAACAAACAACATTAGTGTGAAAAATCTATTACCTTAACTGTCTTTGGATTATCTTCTGTGTGGTTTCAAAACAGAAGGATACATAAACAACTGTCATATTCTGACTCTCAACCCCCAAACCCATTGTTTTTCCTTTTTCCCTCATCCTCTTAGGCTAAATCAGGCTGGTGGTGGGTACCCAAAGGGTGTAAATCAGGAAAAGTTATAGTCTAAGGTCTGTTGCATATGTAGTATTTAGAGTTATTGCCTATACTCTTAGTACTTCTCACATCTAAAGCATCAGATGTGCAGTAGCATTAAGATAACAAAATGGCAATAGTCGAGTAATAAAGAGATTTAAAAAAGCTTCAGAGTTTTTCTGAGAATAATCGACTGATTACAGATATAGATTCTACAGCTACTACTGTATAAGCCTCTTTTCATCCTAATTTTTCTAGATAAATAAGTTTACAGCAGTATGGATATATGCAGATGCATGTATGGAAAAATGCAGATTTACACACACAGGCACACAAAAGATTTCCTTGATCCAGCTCTCTTGGCTAACTGGCAAATACATATCAAAGCTCTAACAAAGTAGCTAAAACAAGCAAAGACAATGTATTATATTTGCCCACAGTTTCTACTCTGTGATTTGTGCAAGGCAGAATTGGTAGAGTTTGGCAATGTTCTTGCACAGTGTGAACCGCTGTAAATCCTGGAGTTCTGTATTAAAGTTACACAGTAAGCGCCAGTGTATTACACACTAAATCACAGAGTTTTACCAAAGAAGTTGCAATATCAGCTGCTTTCCTGCATTGTGTGTATTTATGGGGAGCATTCATCAGTGATAGATAAGGTCAGTTTGTGCTGCTGTTGTCACTGCCCAGAGACTGAGGATGCGGTGATTTCTCAGAAATTCTTTCTGCTTCTTGCTGTCCCATGTCACATGGAAAATGAACTCTTGCAAAAGCAATCAACAAAGTGACACAGCCAGTGGAGATTCTAGGTACATTTGAGAGAGACTTTTGATCTCATAGCTGCACATTTGTCTGGTTTACTGTATCTACTCCTAATGAAAGTGTTGTGGAATTTTCTTCCTGGGCACTCAGGTACCACAGGAATGAGCACTGCCCGTGCCTAGCTAGATTAGATAGGCATAGTGAGTGAAGAGGCTAACAAACTCGAGGGCAGAATCACCATTAGTTCCAATAACGTAGAATTACAGAAAATGCTTGGAATAAAAGCCCCTATAAAATCAGAAGCAAGTATTGGTGTCCCAGCAATGGCAAAATTAGGTGACCAAGAAAGACGGAAACAGTGGAACATACATGGTTTGAAGGCAACCTCTTTTGCAAATAGTGTTTTCACAAGACAACAAATCTTTAAATACTCAATAAGCACCATAAAAAGCCTCCTGAGCTAATGACTTCAGTTCTTAAGCCATATCTGTGGTAAAAACACTTTTCTGATCAGTTAGCTGGGTGGAGAGATTTGTCTTTACTTATATGGCTGACAACCTACTGGCAGATCCATAGAACTAAAATATTGTAAAAATATTATACTTACAGTCTTTCCTCACAGTTCACCCACCTGCAATTTTTAATTCCAAGTATAACCCAGAATTCTTTGTCTGAGAAGTAAAAATTAGTTGAGATGTACATTAGCAAAGGCCCATGAAATTCAGAATCATTGCCATGTTATGTTTTCTTCTTTTTTTTAACATGTTTAAGTCACCTCAATGTATTCTAAACCCCTCTACGGTGCAAAATACATTATACGATTCCTGTCTCAAGGAATTTGAAATCTAATTTCAAATACAAAATAATAGGTAAGGTAACAAAACACTAGACAGGCCTATGACAAAGCACTTATGTCTGTGCAAGCAAATGAAAAGCAAGTTTTTATATACCAGAGACTGGATTATGATATAAAGAGGCTTTCCCAAATGCCTATGACATGATAATGGAAACCATAGAAGAATGGTCTCTCTCAGTAGAAAACAGTATCCCATTTTCATTGTAGTTTTAAATCTAGAGAAACTAGACAGTATATTCTGTCCTAGGATGGCTTTTACTCAAAATTTGCTGCAACTATCTGACAACATAAAATACTTAACTTGGAGTTCTGGGCTCTTTGTTTTGGGTTTTTGTTTGGTTGGATATTTTCTTTTTATTCATAGATTGAGGCAAAAAAAAGATTGTAACAGCTGTAGTTCTTATTTTGCTATTGTACCTTTGTGTTTTAATGACTGTTTTGTCTGTATTTCCCTTTAGTAGAATTTAGAATACCAAACAAGATTTACAGCTTCACTAAAGAAAAAAAATCAAGACATTTACAGAAGTCTGTGCATTTATACCAATGCTCAGACAGGTGTGCTTCCACTGAACAGCACAACTGAATTCAGTCTGGGGCATCAGATTTATAATTTACATGGGTGGGAAGGATCATCTATGTATTAAGGGGAAAAACTGCTGAGAGAGGGTGGAGAAACCAACAAGTGAAACAGGGTATCTTTGATGAATGGATTCTAAGCTCTGCACATTTTTTCATCTCCTCCTTCCTGGTCCTTGCTACTGCTTTTTTGGGCAATCATTTTATGGATTGTATTTGGTGCAAGTGTCCCTTTGGTGCAAGTATGTGTCAGGAAATCAGCTGTCCCAAAACATAACCAGTATGGATCAATGTGGTGTCTCATCTTGGTGACAGACTGTTTTACCATGAATGGAGGTGGTAAAACGTACCCAATAAACTTAACAGAAAGGCTGTCAGGGCTGACAATCACTAAATTCAGATGAGTCTTGGACTTTGTGAGAAACTTTTTGCTTGATGAGCGCACTAATTCATGATTAAAGGAAATGAGGAGGCTCAGTATATGAAGCAGAGTGCAAGGAAACTGCTGGCATGATTAACAGCTGGTAAAAATGTGAACTTGAAATAATTGCATTGTTCTCCATGTTCATGGCCTCTTTCTAATCATGCCATACTCTTCTTTTGATGAGAGAAAGAGAAGAGCCTACTAACCCACCAGCTAGCCTGAGATCTGTAGGAATTAATTCTGTGGACTCTGATCAAGAGAAAAGATGCTCTAATGGTTGTAGCAGGGAGACAGCAAACTGTCCCTCACCACAATGTCAGGTCAGAGATTTGCAACCCGTAGCTGTAGCACTGTTTGAATTCTCTGTAGGACACAAGCTCAAAAGCTATGCCTCAGTTGATAGATTCAAGAGTGAAACAAAAAATAAACTTGTATTTCTGACTACCAGACTGGTCCTTGCAGTCAGGCAGAGGATCTTGTTTGACTGCAGATGAAAAATTACAGGCTTACATTTTATTACTGTAAATTTTATTTGCCAAAACATAGTTTTACTTTTAGACACCCACCTCTGTTTGGTGGATCTGGGCACACACAAATGGGGTTCTCAGCCTGTCAGATGCTACTGGCAGGACAGTGATTTATCTGGGGAGATTACATTCTCCTGTGATTATTAATCAGCTAATAACCACCTCAAAATTTCATATAAGCCTCAGCAAATCATGAAGCTGACTTCACCTCTCAAGTGGGATGTCACAATAAACATGACTGTGTCCTCCTTGTGGCTTGCCCTGGAAACTGGACAAGAGGAGGCAGCATAAAGGATAGTCAAATTGAAGCAGAACACTCACAATCCCATGTTATATTCAAATATTATGGCTGACACTAAGGTATATTTTTTTACTCTAAAGATGGAAGGTATTTTAAATGTGGAAGGCTTTTCATGAAAAGCATGGCAAGTGAAAAACCCTTCAGGACTGAGGAGAACAGGAGTTTCTACTTTACAGTCAAGAGAATCTGGAAGAAAGAGGAAATGGAAGGTTGGAGGGGGTAAGGTGAGGAAGAATAGGAGGAAAAAAAAGCAATGTGAAGAACTAGAATAAATAAAAAGGGCTGTACAGATCCTTGAGAAAGAGATGGAAGAGGCATTATAAAGGAAAACAGCCAAGAGAATTTCCATGAAGGAAAAACTGAATATTTCTGGTTCTTTAAAAAAGTGGAATCTCAATAAGCAAAGTTGCTCAGAATTTCAGAATTGTATCTCAGACAAAAGAAAGAGAAAACTGAGAGGCTGTGGCAAAAAGTAGATACAGGAAGCCAAAAATCCCCAAGAAGCTTAGTTTTGGAGAAACTGAAGTGAAACAAAATGTGCATGCAAATATGCTTTCTATTAAATCAGTTTGAAGGAAATCAGACGCACTAATGAGGCAAAAAAAGGACATCCGAGGACTTAGGAGTAGATCTAGAAGTGGAGACATGGTAGTCATAATCAGCTAGTTCAAAAAATTTAAAAATTACTATTTCCCTCCAAAGTATTGTTTTTCCTGAATGTGAAAGGCTCAAAGCGCATGAAATGTATTACCAGCTACAGTTAATTAACTTAGCACCCTGCTAGAGAAACCAGTCCGGTTTTGTCAGTGTCAGGTGGCCTCTCCAGTAGTATCCTCAGTCCTGGCACTCTGCCTGGTCATTCCCTAGCTTCTTGAAAATGTAAGACAGGTGCTCCTCCAGGTTGGATCTGCCAGGTTAATCTGCTTTAACTCAGATCCAGCTGGCACAGAGCTGCTGTGCACAGCTGTACCCCATCTTACTTCTTGTGGCTCTGTGATTTCCAAGTCTGTAAGTGATATGTCCATGTTCTCCACCACTGCACAGAAGCTATAACACGAAGTGCGTCAGAGCCAGCTACCTCTGCAGCCGTACTAGAGATAAACCACAAATTGAATAATCTAATCCCAGAAAAGAGAGAGGAGATTGTATAGTAATGTCCATGGCATTAATGTCTGCAAATTACAGCTCTGCAAGGCTAGGATGACTGTGAAATGGGGGTGCAGGAGAAAAGGATGGATTGCAAAGGTACCTTGAGCTAAGCCTGGTAAAGTGCTTATCTTCTACACTGTCATGGTAAATCAGATACATGACATTTTCAGCGGAAAAATAGGATGAGCTTCTTAGATCAACTGAAATGTATATGCAGAAGGAGAGGCGGTGAAATAAAAAACCCTTGAAGGGAATCCTGGGTACTCAAATATTTAGAGAGAACCAAAGCAGGTTTCGTTTGCCTCCTGGATACATTCACCTCCCTGGGAGAACAGAGAAAACCGCGGGGGACGGCATTTTTCTGAAACATTCCCATTCTTGGCTAATGATATTAAAATGAATATGTAACCAGCCACTAAAATCAGCTCCTTTGTAATTCTTAAGACTTCGAAGGACGGCTGTATTTTCACTACGACAGCACTAACAGACTATCATGTTCTCTAATGGGTAAAAAAAAAAGCTGTAGACCAGCATACCTTCCACCAGAATTACTTAATTTTTTCATCCCTTGGATATATCCCAGAGAAAGGACCCAAAGAAGATTTTAGTGGGTGATGAGTTAAAACAAGTAGTTCTAAAACAAAGCAAACAATTGAACACATGGATTTTAAGTTCTAGATGTTCTTGGAAAAGCACAGAACCTGAAGTTAAAGGATTTGTGTGTGTGTCACTAATACAGGACTAATTACTCAGGTTTCACAGAGTCTGAATGTAGAGTACAACTCTCTTTCCTCCTTTGGACTCAGGACAAGCTAGTGCAAAAGACTTTCAGATGTCCAACTTCAGGCGCTTCAGTCCAACATTACAGTTGCAGAAAACAAAATCAAACCCAGCCTCATTTGCCAAAGCCTGTTCAATCCTGGGAACACAAAAAAAAAAACCCATTGGAAGAGTCTATTTTACCCTTTAAAGAATAACTAGAATTGCAGTGCCAGGAGTGATGAAACAGGAACCAGACACAACAGGTGTAGGGCTTCATCTTGAAGGCACCAAGGATAGATACCTAACTCACAGAAAGAGCTCTGGTTTCAGCACTGGGCACTGCAGTCATAAATTCATTAAAATGTTGTGGTTGTGACGGTGCCTGTAATTTTTTTCAAAAATGAAGTTAGAGCACTTGTCTAGAAACCTGGATAGCTGAGTGAGCCCTAGCTTCTCCATCTAAAGGACCCTCACAGTTACCTTAGAGGAGGGTGCCATAAGATGACACAAAGAAAGCTGTAGGAAGAAGACACCCTTTTCTGGCCTATTAAAGCTTGGATGCTGTACAGATAGTAATGTAAGGTATATGCAACAATTTAGCGAGAGAGATATGGTGATTTTAATAGAAGTGATTATTTTATGCCCAGTGATGGGATTTTATGCCTTCCTCTGATTTATCTGGTGGTGGCAACTGCCAATATGTGACCAACACCATTAAGTTAAGCAGGCGTGTTGTTCTGGAGTTCAGTGAGAATGGGAGCTGAGCCTTCATGAACCGGTCTGCTCTGATGCAGCAATTCCATGTTTCTAAGGTGTCTTTCTGAAGCAATACTCCATGAGTCATAGCCTTTCACTCTGTCTCAGTTTCTTCATATTTAAAAATTAATATAATGGCTCCAGCCTATCTCACCGGGTTTTCTGAGGCTAGTTTAGTGATTATGAACCATTATAAGATCTCTGGAGAAGGGGCAAAGTATTATAATTCATTTTCTGCTGTCTTAAATACTAGATTTGGGTAACTCAGTGTGTGTATGTTCTGTTGCCCTGATACAGAGAGACAAAAGGAAGAAGAGCAAGTCAGATACTCATTCAGAAAATCTTCTTTATGACTATATAATGAAGGGTAAAGGCACGGTGAATCTTTTGACATATTCTACTGGTTCCCACACTCTAACACAGTTGTGGGTTAGAGACTACAATTTTGATTGATACCTCTGTGCCAGTACTTTCCTTCCATGAAGAATCAATTGTTTTACTTGACTGAAGCAATAAACAATATGAGCTGAACATTTCACCTTTGTGGATAAGGATTCAGAATGAATGTTAATAGAAAAGCCCTAGTTAAAAGTCTCCAGCTTTAGCAAAACCCATTTGCGCTGTTATGTTTGTGATGACAAAAAGATGGTTCGGGAACTGGTAGAGAAGTATGAATCTTCCCTGGAGGATGCAAAAGCCAAGTGTGCTCTGAGGGCTGGCAGGAGTGGACCAGAGATACCAGTGACAAGATTCTTGTTGATCAGTACCTACTTCATCTTACTGCCAAGGTGCCTGGAGGCTTCAGGTTTTCTGCAGAGGTCAGATAAAAAAAGTTATTTTCCCTCTCTGGGTGAGAATGATGGGGGGCAGTCACTAATCATCCCTTCTGGGTAGCCAACTGCCTTCACAGCAAGGTCCTGTGCACTGGGATCATTGCCAGGCACAATCGGCATGAAACAGGTTTCAAATCACCAAGGTTAGGAAGTACAGTAAACAATAGGCTAATCTCATTTCTTTAATAAGAAAGGCACCACGTTGTACCCATAGCAGTTCTCTCTCCAGGCAGCCTGGAAGATTCAGCTCCTTATAAAAGCTCTGGAAGAGTAAATCTTACCTTGGCTACCATCTAAAGTGATAGTGACATGGATACAGTTGTAGGTTAGGTTGTCTATCCACAGCTTCTCTACATATTGCCCTTTTTCCCATATTCTCCTCAAGCTCATTCCTCAGAGGAAAACCAAGTGATACTCCACCACCCTGAGCACACAGTCCTCATTGTTGGTCAGCTTATGGCCAGCAAGGAGGGTGTTCATACATGTCAGTCTCCCATACTGACATTATTGTGTCTTAACAGCAACTGCTTCACATTCCCAAGTCACCCTGGCTTTTAATGAGCCATATTTAAGCAACTTGCCAGCATCAAAATCCCTGCTATTATTTGAGCTGTGCTTCTGAGATAAGGCAGGTGGTAAACAGATCCAGCTGGACAGGAGATTTGCCTGCGAAAAGTGTGCTTGTTCCTTTGGAAATTTTAGAGTGCTCTTGCTTGACTTGCCCTTTAGAAAAGCTTTGTTCTATTAGAGCGTCCTATTTCCTGCCCACAGCTTCATGTTGTCTATTGGAAGCAGCTGACAAAAGCATCGCATTCACTTCTTCCATCAACAAAATGCTTGATGTTCTGCTTGTCCTTTATGCTGCTCTGCAGCATATACCAGTACAAGTGGTTTTTGTGGGTACAGAGGAGAACAGTGACAGTATGCCCAGCCTGCCACTGTCAATCTACCCAAGCTATCTGCAACAAAGTATTTACCCACCAAGTTGGGTTTTTTTTCTGAACTGATTTCTATCTGAACCATTTCTATAAGTGGATCTCACACCCAGAGCTACTCACTGAGTAGTTTGTGTGGAGAAATTTTATCAGAGGGACTGTGTTCATAGCCATCACTGTTTGGCACTGTAATGTTTGTGATTTAGAATCAGATATCAATATGGGCTTGTTCCATGAGGTTAATAGCTGTTGGAAAATAGCTAGTATCTAATATAATCAGCTCTTGCAAAATAATAATTAGCAAATAGTATAAGCATAATTTAACCATCCAGTCCAAGCGCAGAATGCTCTCTGCTCCTCAGATGTGTAAGTCAGGTCAAAACAGCCACATGCTCTGCCAGCTGCCATCTGTCAGACAGTTTTGTAATGTGGAATTTTGAAAACAATTACTGTCTCTGTACTGTCCTTTTAAAAAGGCCATTCTGCAGAGTTGAGACACTGATTTAGTTTCTAATTCTATTAGTAGACCACACATGGTAGACCTTTGTGAGTGGTTATACCCCGATACCACTCAGCAGAGACTAAGATGGTCCTCTTCTGTCAGCTTCTTCACTAATGCTGTTCCTGACATGGGCTCAAGGCAGTGGGGTTTCCAAAGCTGCTTTTCCTAATGTGAGGGAATGGCTTTGGAAATGCACGTTACTGTTATGCTTGTAATGCTCCTTCTTGTTGGAAAAGGTATTGAAAGCAGCAGGAGGTTTTGTTTTCTGATTCAATCTCTAACTAGAGTGAATTCTTGGCAAAGAAAGGCTTCCAACGTTGATATTTGGATGGAGATTTCTGAAATAAGGGACTGCTTATAAATAGGCAGTCTCTCATTTTTCTGCTGTTGTGAGGTATTTTGAGTGGTTTTGTGCATTTCAAACATTTTCTGTTCCCGTTCCCTATTTAGTACTGTTGCATTCATAACCCTCTGCACAGTATTATATCATAATTATCAGATCCAACAATACTGCATTATGGAGCCAGAAAAGTTTGGAAGGTGTTCTTCTTATATGGAGCCTATCCCCAGAAAGCAGGATGACTAAAACAGTGCAAAGCTTGCTGTTCACCTCATAACTACAGCATGAAAGAGTATCCCAGAAATCCTTATAGACAGGAGTCCAGAAATAATATCAACTCCGGACAGTTCAAGAGTAAATTCACAAGACTATCACCATGAGGATTTAGGCTGCTTTAGGGGATAGTTAATTTGGTTTCACCTCTGCATTTTACTAAGAAGTCTTGACCAATGGGGCGTTTCTTCTGCACCACCCTGCTGTTCGCCAGTTCCCACTGTGGTGGGATGAGTTGGCAGTAGGGGCTGGTTTATCACCTGGGATTTCCACCGAGCCAGTAAAACCACACCCACTACAAACTTCAGGAGGCAGCAGTAGTGTGTTCCTCAGGAACATCTGTATTTGAAAAATGAATGAGTTTTAGATAAAGGAGAGGATGTTAGTTACCTCTTCTAAGTAAATTATTTAAACTTGCAACCTTTTTCTATCTTTTCCATATGAAAAATTAATGGCCTTTTTGCATTTTCATGGTAAAACAAATCTTTTTATAGGTTTTTCCCTCTTAAAGAACAGGGAAAAGGGCTCTCCACAGCCAGTATCAGAAATTTTGGCTATCAGTTCACAGCTCCCTGCCCCCAAAGGGGCAACTCTGTTAATGAGCGTCTAAGTATTAACATAACAGAGAAGGCCCACTGGTCTCCAGAGCACCATGTGCTACCAAGAAAGAAAAGCTGAGCCAAAATTGCTGCTCTTAACATTTGTCAAGAGCAAAATGAGGATTTTTTTTCCATGTGCCACACAGATCTTGCACTTGGCCTTAGACTGATGCTTGATAAAAATTACGGTCAAAATCTTCAACCTGACTGAGTAAACTAGGCTTTTATTTTCAAATTGATGCACTACCTGAAGAAATCCACCCTAATTTTCAGCAGTGCTGAACAAATGCCCCTCCAATTCATTTCACTGGCAGTTAAGAAATCTCAGCACCTCTGAAAATCAAATAACGCTTAAATTTACAGCCACTCTATTTGAAAATATCTCCCTCAGTCTCCATCTATTGAAATGGAGAAATGTGAAGCCAAGGGCACACAGTGATCTGGGCAGTTAATAATGTTTTTGGCTATGTAACAAATCAATGAAATGCTTGGGAATAATGGTATCAAGTTGGATTTAACAGTTTCGTGACAGTGTCACTTTCTGACAAATGGATTTTGGGCTTTCCCCTCCATGTATTCTGTACATATCAGTTGTGGCAAGTCACAGCCATGTCCCTCCCTCCACCCCCATCTTCAGTGTAATTCTTCTTATGAACAAGCAAGCAGACTGGGCATGTTACTTACTGCCCATTCTGTAGAGGTTTAGAAATCCTGTGTAGCATCCCTGCCTTGATGGACACAAAGCATTAGGGAAAGGTGAGTCCTTCACATCTTGGTGGAAGGGAAAGGGAGAAGAGGGTACAGTTCCAGATTTCCTTGATTTGACTTCAGTCATTATTGAACAATGCCATAGATTTTTAGTGAACAGAAACTTCAGACTGTCTGATCCCTCATGGACAGTTACATGGAGCTCATCATTGCAAGTAGGAACTGATTCTCCTTTCCCTTGTGATCTGCAATTAGCATCTGTCTGACTACTTCCATGTAAAGCATTAATATTCCTATCCCTGGAAGTGCCTTTGTCTGCATCTGGAGTCTTACTGCATCCATCCCGAGCAGTGGTAGCTTTCTCTTCCATGTCCTCGGTGATGGGTGGCTGTCTGGGAGCACAGCTGTAGCGTTTGCTCTTCTACGAGACTGCTCTCTTGGGCTTTCCCATATCTTTATGGGCCCATCTTTCAGGGCCTTCTGCTTCCTCTTGTTACTTATTTATTGCATTTAGCTGCTTATTTGGCTGACAGTGCACTTTCTGTCCTTGTATACCTTGTCCCCTCTGATGCACCTCATACATTTTAAAGACAATTTTATTAAAAACTAAAAGCAGGTGAGTTAAATAACAGTTTGTCTGGTCAAGACTTCCAAGGAAGATTTAGATGAGCTACAGTATGAGCTTCATGCTATTATGGAAGCTGAGGTAATATTTGGTTTTGCTTATTTCACATAATTTGTTGCTTATTTCACATAATTTGTTGCAGAGTATCCCAAGCAAATGCTTTCAAACTGCTGGGCAAGCAAAAAGTACAGTGAAAGCAACCTACAAACTACTTAATGCTTTTGATCTCCACACACTCAGCCAGATGAGCAATGGTAACATATTAAGGTTGACATTGTGGGATTAATGCAATCACGTATTTAAGGGTTACTATTTTGTTCCAGGATGCATAGAGAAATACAGCTGAAAGAACTGGTTGTGCCTTTTTGGGTGCTGCATGAAATTTTACATAAAGAACTGCTGTGGAAAGTCCTTTTCCCTCTAGAGGTGGATGATCTACAATGGCCATCTATTTCTTTTCTTGGTATTAATAATGTGAAGTGTATATTGAGCTTTGCTTTGTGAGAAACCCTTTGATATCTTTGTTAAATGTTGTCCTTTGCTATAGCTTTATCTCCAGGAACAAATCTGGTGTGTTTTGTACAGACAGAATAAACGATAAAAACAACTTATTCTATTGAAGGAGACCATTCAAATTTGAAATGAGATTACTTTTTACAAGAAAGGTGGTTTATCTGCCCCAGGGAAAGGTATCTTACGCTGATCAGATAGCAGCGTGAAAGACAACACAGCAGTATCTCTTAGAAGACCTTCACCAGGCAAGGGCCGAGCAGCGTGAAGTAAATTCCCTGAAACAGCGATCTCCGAGCGGAGCTGGAACCCTTCCCCACCTCCACCCGGAGCAGCGCTCCCTCTTCTGGACTCTGAACGAGGGGTCCAACCCCTCTCCCGCAGCATTTCCAAAATCACCACCTGCCTTTCTCCCCGCCCCCGGCTCCAGGGCCCGCACCCCGATCGTTTCCACCTGCCCCCGGCCGACGCCCTAAGGCT